>JAEIIM010067116.1:0-11647 GCA_018874515.1 Drosophila greeni | reverse complement strand
TGAAAAGGTGCCTAGTCTTAAATTTCAGTTTTTGTTAATCAAATTTTAATTCATTAAAATGCCCCTAGGGGGAGTTCCACAACTCTGAACTACTTGCTAACTGTTGAATCCTTTGGAGCAATATAATTATATGTCTCCTTCACTTGCAAACTTCGGACTAAAATAATAATACCTGGATTAAAGGTATTTTGGTAAATTGCAAAAAAAAAAAAATAGACCCAATAAAAAGTTTTTTAAAATTGTTTCAATTATTATTATTCTCTTGTGTTAGTAACTGCGAATCGCCATTGACAAAATTTACAAAGTTTAGCTTGGCCTATTAACGTCCAAGAACCGGTTTGCCGTATTATAAGCGCTGTTTTGATGTTGCTTTGTTATGTGCACCTTAATGGAGCTTATTCGCACACAGGCGAATTGGCAGCCTCTAAAGTTGCATTTGTATCCTATTTCATCGAAGCAGATGTGTTGGTTAAAAAGTCTTCTAGTTTTAAATGTAATGTAGCAATTACTACAATTCTTATAATTAATTATACCCCTTGGGCATATCCATGCCCTTGGGGCGTTTGCGTCAATATTTAATCGGTTGTAGATAATTGGGGAGTAGTTTCTCCACGTAGTATTAGTATTGCCTGTGGGAAAAGTAAATATTAATTTATTTTTTTTTTAACGCCTGTTGGCCATTGCGGTCCTTGCGGAGGCGCCGCTCCTTCGGCTCCCTGTGGTGTAAATGTATAAGAATACGTGGTATATTCAAAACGATACATTCTTTATCCACTGTTTTGTTGCTAGTGATGGTAGAACATTTTTTTTAATTAGTTTTCATTATTTTGTATATTTTGGGCTTGCAGTGGCGAATCGCCATTCACAAAATTAATGAAATTATAGCTTGGCCTATTAACGTCTAAGAACCGGTTTGCTGTATTATAGGCGCTATTTTTGCACCTGTGCTGCTTTGTAATGTGCACCTTAATTGAAGAGATTCGAACGCAAGCGAATTGGCAGCCCCTAAAGTTGCACTTGTATCCTACGTCTTCAAAGCAGATGTGCTGGTTAAACAACCGCCTTGTCTTGAAAGTTATGTAGCAATTGCTACAATTTTTATAATTTATAATACCCCTTGGGCATATCCATGGCCTTGGGGCGTTTGCGTCGATGTTAAGACGATTATATATTATTGGGGAGTAATTCCTCCACGTAGTATTGCTTATGGGAAATGCGATATTGTTTTGATTTTATTGCAAACTTTTGCACGCCCCCTAGGGGGAGTTCCGCAACTCGGAACTACTTGCTAACTGTTGAATCCTTTGGAGCAATATGATTATATATCTCCTTCACTGCGTTGCAAACTTCTGACTAAAATAACAATACCTGGATTAAAGGTATTTTGGTAAATTCAAAAAAAAAAAAAATAGACCCAATAAAAAGTTTTTTTAAAATAGTTTTAATTTTTAATCATTTATTATTCTGCGTTTGCAGAGGCGACTCGCCATTTAAAAAATTTACCAAGTTGTAGCTTGGCCTATCTAGGTCTAAGAACCTATTCGCAACGTTATATGCGCTGTTCTCACAGCGATGCTGCTTGGTGATGTGCACCTTCATGGAGCTGATACGCACGCATGCGTATTGTCAACCATTGAAATTGCATTTGTACCCGATGTCTAGGAAACAAACGTGTGCATTGAATAAATTTCGCGTCTTAAATGTAATGTAGCAATTGCTACAATTTTTATACGTTATTATGCCCCTTGGGCATATCCATGCCCTTGGGGCGTTCGCGACTATATTTTGGCGATTGTAAATTATTGGAGTATAATTTCTCCATTGAGTTGGCGTTTCGCTTCGGATTGAGCCTATGGGAAAAGTAAATTTTTTTTTTATTTTTAAGAAATAAAAACATTACTATACCTGTTGCCGGCGATGCAGCAGGTGCGTTCGTAGTGGTGAATCGCCATTAACGAAATTTACAAAATTAAACGTTGGCCTATTTACATCTAAGAACCGATTTTCGACGTTGTAGGCGCTGTTTTCGCAACGATGCTGCTTGGTGATGTGCACCTTTATCGAGGAAACTCGTATGCAAGCGAATTGAAACCCCGTGAAGTTGCACTTGTATCCAACTGCCTGAAAGCATTTATGCTGGTTGAATAACCGCCTTCTTTTAAAGGTTATAAAGCAGTTTGTGCAATTCTTGTAGTTGACTACGCCCTTGGGACATATCCATTCCCTTGGGGCGTTCGGGTCAATAATATTCCTATTATATATAATTAGTTAAAATTCCTCCACGTAGTATATTTATTGCACTTACCACTGGCAAATGCAGACCATCTAATACACAGTAGAACGGAGCTGCCCATGTAACTTTGTCCATTGTCGTCGTCAGGTCTACCGGCCCGCCAGACGAGCTCCTTTGTAATATTCGCCGAAAATTTGCAATCATTTCTTCCATTTGAACTAAATTATACTTTTTAGTTACTTGTGGGAAGTTTTTATTATTTCTACTATGGGTTCACAGAAATCACGGGCAACTTGCGCCATTTTTTTCACTGGAACCACTGGAACTTATTGGCGCGTAATACCTATTTAGGTATAATAAGTACCATGGCTGATTATTAAAATTTATATATGTATTTATTGCACTTACCACTGGCAAATGCAGACCATCTTATACGCAGGAGAACGGAGCTGCCCATGTAACTTTGTCCATTGTTGTCGTCAGGTCTACCGACCCGCCAGACAAGCTCCTTAGTAATATTCGCCGAAAATTTGCAATCATTTCTTCTATTTTAACTAAATTATACTTTTTAGTTAGTTGGGGGAAGTTTTTTATAATTTCCACTATGGATTCACAGTAATCAGTATCACGGGCAACTTGTGCCATTTTTTTCACTGGAACCACTGGAACTTTTCTTTTTTCTAGTTATAATATTTCTGGGAAAATCTGAAATAATCCAGCTGCTAGGTGTTCAGCCGCCCTTTTTATATAGGGCCCTGGTGCGTTAAGTGTGCCCGCCGCCTGTGGTTTTCGGCGTGACCAGCTCGCTTGGCCTAGTGTGACCCTTCGCTCTAGAAGGTTGGCGCGCGCGCGCAACTTTTTGAAATTGTATTTTTATTATATATCATCTAGGTTATGTTTTAAATTATATTGGGCGCGGTCCGCGTCACACCCTTTGAATGCCGTGACCGCCAACCGTGACTGATAATACATCTCCTGGAAATGTTACTGCTGCAATCAGAAATAGATTGTTTTCTGCGTTGAATAATTAAGTTAATTAGCAGATTAGCAGCTAAAATGGTAAAACCAATAACTAAAACTAATGGGAAACTGTGTGATAAGGAACAACTGATTTCTGGCGAGGAAGCAGTGTCAAAGCTCTTCAAGTTTTTTAGCAATCAATACTTATCTTTAGTCATACGGGCAAAAGCCAAACCCTCTCAAAAGCCCCTCCAAACCTACTCGACAATACGACAAAGCTATTGAAAACTGCTTTCGCTCACAGAGCTTTCACTGAGTTTATTAAATGGGAAGGGAAAGCGATCTTAGTTTCCCATGCCATAGGGAGCATCGCTGCGCACGGGGACGTAGTAGTCCCCGGACACCATGTAGGCATTGGTGGTGGCTCCCATCTTGACGGAGCTGTAGGAGCTGCCGCACTCCTTGGACACTGCCAACTCGTAATCGCCGCACCTCATCGTGGGGAAGTTGTTCTGGGTGACGGCCTCGGCGTAGTAGATCACCGATCGGCTGTGGGCGCAGGATCCGGTCAGGTCGACGCCGCAGCCGGGCTGGCTCTTGCCGCCGTTCGGGTAGAAGGCTCCCTTGCCGATGGGCTTCAGGAATCCCAGAGTTCCTCCGTTGGTCTGAATGGACTCCACGTAGTAGGCATCCCCGGAGTTAAGGCGCTTGTTGGGGGTGTCGTAGCTGAAGAGGGGCAGAGCAGGGTCCAGACCGATGATGGTGTGCACCTGGCCGTTCTTCACGTTCTTGCCAGCATAACCAGACACATGGGCGCCCAGGCTGTGGCCAATCACCATGGTGGTATCTAGGTTCAAGCCATGGTTGCTGCGCAGATGATTGATCAGAGCGGCGACCTGCTCTCCGACGCCGGGAACAGCCACCACGGAGGAGGCATAGTCCACGGAACGGGCACGTCCCCAGTCGACGGCAATCATGTTCATGGCTCCGTGGGTGAACCAGGCATCGCGGACACCGTAGTTGATGAACTCGTCCTTGCTGGAGGACCAGCCGTGGATGGTGATGCGGGTGGGGTTGTTGGGGTTGAAGTGGGAGTTCGAGATCGAGTTGGTCGAGGCCGTGATCACCTGGGGATCGTAGCGGTTCGACTGGGTGTACAGGTAGAAGGTCACGGGGTTGAGAACGTTGCGGCCCTCCTTGTGGGTCTGCGCCTCCAAGAAGGCCTCGGCCACGTCGCGGTCCATCCACTCCATGCTGCCATCGGCCTGGGGCACGTACCAGCCGTTCTCACCGTTCACACGGATCTCAACGGCGTTAACTGAAAGTAAGCGGAGTTGTAACTTATTTATTTGTTCTTTTCTGTGGCTCAGATATATGTTTCCAACATTGCCCTCTACTTACCCGCCAGGACGCAGAGAGCCAAAGCCAAAAACAGTTTCATCATTGCGCCAAAGTCAACTTCAACTAACAGTTGGGGGCGGACCGGAGCTCATTTATATGGGTGTAGCGTCGTCTGACGATGGTCCGATCCAAATCTCAGACATTTTGGAGCACTCCACTCGAGATTGGAAGCCATACAATACCGGTGCATCCCGATAAGGAGCTGCTAATGGTGGTCGCGGGTTCGAAGAGCGGAACATGTGTTCCGGCAATCGGTCGTTAGTAATATGTCCATTCAGATCTAATTTGATGAGCTGATTTCTTTGGGAGCCGCGTGTTGGCCCTTTGGACATAAGTAGTTCACGTTCCAGATAGGCCGATAGAACGGTAGCTGACGTCTTACTCAATCAGAGCCTTTATCAGGGTCTTCGTGTGTCCAGATAGTCTATCAATCCGTCAAATTCTAATCGAAAGATTGCCTTTGTCATAACATCAGGCCAGAATAAAATATGAATAATGTACACAAGACTTTAAAACCAAATTGATTAGGTCTTCTGTTACTAATTTTTTTGTTTAACTAAGATCCTTAAGTTGTAATCTATGAACAGGTGTTTTGAGTACCAGCACTCCTGGGCAGGCCTTTAAATACGGTTATCTTGCAATGAGCTGCAGATTAGCATACCTCAATGACTTGCTCATCGGCCAACCCCCATAGAAGTATTCTAATCGCAAAAGGTTATTCAAATGAATAATCAGAGTTAATCATTGAAATTCTTTTGACAATCGGGTGTACGTGGGGCCAAAAGGACTTCTTATCTTCACTCGCTTACAAATATTTAAAGAGTTTTGTTTTGGACAATTAAATTTAATCAGACTTACTTTTCACTAAGACAGAGTATTCTCTATTTGTGCTAGATATGAAAAACTTGCTTTGATGCCACTTTAAAGTCTTAGATCAATCAATCGTCGCAATGCAAAGCAATCTCGTGATCGGGCTCGTGACTTGCTCGAAATGAATGGCGACTCTTCATGAATGGCGACTCGCCTGCCAAAGCAGGATGGGATGGGCCCGTCCTTATCCTCTGACGTGCGACGAGCCACTTGGCGCCTAATTAGAACCCCCTGAGACCCCTATCGCGATGCAGATAAACTGACACAAATAGACTCATTATCGCTCTGATACACATATATTTCATCGATCGTTGGGGCTCCTACTCGATCTTGCCGAAGGGTGCCTTGGAGTTCACGGGCACGTAAAAGTCGCCCTCGACCATGTAGGCATTGGTATCGGCGCCCATGCGGACGCTGCTGTAGTGGGAGCCGCACTCCTTGGCCACCGCCCGCTCGTAGTCCTCGCACTTGATGGTCCCGAAGTTGTCCTCAGTGACGGCCTCCACGTAGTAGGTAACGGATCGCTGGTGGGAGCAGGATCCGGAGGCATCCACCCCGCAGCCCGGCTGCTTCTTGCCGCCGTTCGGGTAAAAGGCTCCCTTGCCGATGGGCTTGAGGAATCCCAGCTTGCCGCCGTTGGTCTGGATGGACTCCACATAGAACGCGTCCTCGGTGGAGAGACGTTTGTTGGGCTTGTCGTAGCTGAAGAGCGGCATGGCAGGATCCAGGCCCACAATGGTGTGGACTCTCCTCTCGCCCACCTTCTTGCCGGCATATCCGGCCACATGGGCACCCAGGCTGTGGCCAATCACCTGCAGGCTTTCCAGCGACATGCCGTGGTGCTCGTGCAGGTAATTTATCATCTCGCCCACCTTGGTTCCGGCTCCGGGAACGGCCATCACGGATGAGGCATACTCAACGGAAATGGCACGGGCCCAGTTGACCACAATCACGTTGAAGTCTCCCCGGGAGAGCCAGGCCTTGGTGATCTGCTTATTCATGGCATCGGTGTAGCGTCCCTTCCAGCCGTGGATCACGAATCTTGTGCCATGTTTCCTGTCGAAGTGGGAGTCATCGATGGAGGCCTTGTCTCCTCTGATCTCTTTGCCTTCGGTGGGGTTGTGTTTGGTGTACAGGTAGAAGGTCACGTCGTTGAACCGACCTTCGATGGGTGTGTCGTTTTCCAGAAGATCCTCAGCATCCTGCAAGTCCATCCACTGGAAACCACCATCTTCCTGGGGGACAAACCAACCGTTCACGCCGTTAATGCGTTCCGCAACAGGAAGAGCACTCACTGGAAATATAGAATATATGCATTAATTCCATTTTACCCTTGGGTAACTTTTAGAGTTCACCTGCTAATAGCACAGAAGCTAGCACCAGAAATACTTTCATTTTGGTATCTCAGCCAATTATGGGCTACAGAAGCTGTTTTTACACAGCGCTTATATAGCCGAAAGAGGAACCACTTGAGATCTGGTCTGAGTAAGAGATTATTCTGGGGAATCCCATTGGGATTCAAATTTGGCTGTTTTAAAAGAAATTGGAAGGAAAGCGTACATACGTAATTTAATCTATATTCTAGGCTGTTGATGGTTGAGGAGGTTCGGAAACCGCAGTATACTTTATTGCTGAGTACGTAAGCCCATTGATAGTGGCTGATATTTTGTTGCCGAGTATCTGGTAGCTAGGGGTAAATTAAATTCCACTCAAAGTAGGGTTCGAAAGTTGTTGAAACTATTTTTCATCTAAAAACAAAGTATTAATAATTAAGTAAAAGACTTAGCTCAGTGACTCGCTTAAAATCAGAATTGCAAGGCTGCTGGGGTAGGGCCTCCCTGCCTTAAAAATCTCTTTAATGCAGTTAAACTTCTCACTTTTTTTATTCAACAAGGTTAAGTTCCCTATTCGATCTTGCCAAAGGGAGCTTCGCTGTTGACCGGGACATAGAAGTCCCCAGCAACCATGTAGGCATTGGTAACGGCTCCCATGCGAACGCCGCTGTAGGTGGAGCCGCATTCATTCGCCACCGCTGCCTCGTAATCATGGCATCGGATGCTTCCGAAGTTATCCTCGGATACAGCCTCCACGTAGTAGGTCACTGACCGACCATGAGAGCAGGTGCCATCGAGATCAGTGCCGCATCCTGGCTGCTTCTTGCCACCGTTCGGATAAAAGGCACCGTTGCCAATGGGCTTGAGGAATCCCTTTAGTCCTCCATTTGTCTGGATGGACTCCACGTAGAAGGCATCAGTGGCGGACAATCGCTTGTCGGGCTTATCGTAGCTGAAAAGCGGCAGGGCGGGATCGAGGCCGATGATGGCGTGGACCTTCTGGTCACCCACTGTCTTTCCTGCATATCCGGCCACATGGGCACCCAAACTGTGTCCAATCACGTCGAGGCTCTCCAGGGACATGCCGTGACTCTCGTGCAGGTACTTGATCATCTCGCCCACCTTGGCTCCGGCTCCGGGAACAGCCAGCACCGATGAAGCGTAGTCCACGGAGATGGCACGAGCCCAGTTGACCACGATCACATTGTAGTCTCCCTTCGACAGCCAAGCGCTGGTGATCCTGGTGTTCATCCTGTCGGTGTACCGTCCTCCCCAGCCATGGATCACGAAGCGAGTGCCGTGGTTCTTGTTGAAGTGGGAGTCTTCGATGGAGGCCTTGTCAGCCGCGATTTCCTTGCCTACAAGGGAGTTCTGCCTGGTGTAGAGATAGAAGGTCACGTCGTTGGCACGTCCTTCGATGGGTGTGTTATTATCCAAGAGATCCTCTGCTTCCTTCAGGTCCATCCACTGGAAACCGCCATCTGCCTGGGGCACAAGCCAGCCATTCTCGCCATTGATGCGTTCCTCAATGGAAAGAGCACTAACTAAAAGTTTGGGGATACTTTCCTTAGATCAATTTAATATTATTTTGCCTTTATTAGAACTCACCTGCCACCAGTACGACTGCTAGAACCACAAGCTCCTTCATATCTCAGCCGATTATGGTCTAAAGAACCGATTTACAAAAGCTTATATAGGCTGTAGATCTACCCATAATCTATAATCTATGGCCTATAAGGAGATACCACTCGTTATCCGCGAAATGTCGAAAAGATATAGCTAATCTAAGGAAACTCCTAAATTAGACTTAATCTATCTGGCAGATACGATAGCTTCTTGACTCCTCAAGTGCTTGTCAAATCCCAAAAGTACTTTAGATTTTAAGTACGTAAGCACGTCTTTAATGTTGATGGGAGTTCGTTTGGGGCTGAGTGGGAAGTAGCTGGCGAGATAAGATATATACAAGTCATTCGCTTTCAACAATAATTCTGAATAGCCTATAATTTTGGTGACGAACTCCCTCCAGCCTGTTATGAAGAGATGCTTCTTGGGGACTTCTATGAGAAGACATTTGCCTTGCATGAGCAGCACTGCCTTAAAGGAATACCATTCCTTTCACCCATTGACCATATTTAGGAAACCAAATTTTGTATAGAGAATTCATTTGTATTTTTTATTCAGAAAACGAATAGTGCAGCCAGAGCTCTCCTCTATTCGATCTTGCCGAAGGGAGCCTGGGAGTTGACGGGCACGTAGAAATCGCCATCGACCATGTAGGCATTGGTAATAGCTCCCATGCGGACGCTGCTGTAGTGGGAGCCGCACTCCTTGGCCACGGCCTTCTCGTAGTCCTCGCACTTGATGGTTCCGAAGTTGTCCTCAGTGACGGCCTCGGCGTAGTAGAGCACGGAGCGTCCGTGGGAGCAGGAGCCAGTGGCGTCCAGTCCGCAGCCGGGCTGGCTCTTGCCGCCGTTGGGGTAGAAGGCGCCCTTGCCGATGGGCTTCAGGAATCCCAGCTTGCCGCCGTTGGTCTGGATGGACTCGACGTAGTGGGCATCATCGGTGGACAGACGCTTGTTGGGCTTGTCGTAGCTGAAGAGGGGCAGGGCGGGGTCTAGACCCACAATGGTGTGGACCTGCTGGCCGCCAACGGTCTTGCCGGCATAACCGGCCACATGGGCGCCCAGGCTGTGGCCGATGACCTCCAGGCTGTCGTAGGACATGCCGTGGTGTTCGTGCAGGTACTTGATCATCTCGCCGACCTTGCCACCGGCTCCGGGAACGGCCAGGACGGAGGAGGCGTAGTCCACAGAACGAGCACGGGCCCAGTCGACGACGATCACGTTGTAGTCGCCCTTGGAGAGCCAGGCCTTAGTGATCCTGGTGTTCATGTCGTCGGTGTACTTTTGGGTCCAGCCGTGGATCACGAAGCGGGTGCCGTGGTCCTTGTTGAAGTGGGAGGCCTCGACGGAGCCGGACTTGGCCTTGATCTCCTTGCCGCTGGTGGGGTTCGACTTGGTGTACAGGTAGAAGTTGACGGCGTTGGTGCTGATGCGGCCCTCCATCTGGTCGCCGTTGGCCAACAGCTCCTCGGCATCCTGCATCTCCATCCACTCGAAGCTGCCGTCCAGCTTGGGGATGAACCAGCCATTCACGCCATTCTCGCGCTCATCCTCAATGGGCAGGGCGCTCACTGGAAGAGAGGTCCTTGCGGGTCAGAATCAGAGGTTCCTCCTCAGGGCATAGCTGCAACTCACCTGCTGCCAGTAGAGCTGCTAGGACAACAAACACTTTCATCTTGGGTCTCGCACAATTGTGTGGTGTGCGATTGGCAGGGGGCGCCTTTTATAGGCCCAAAGTAATCACCCTTTAATATCAGTAAACACTTGAGCAGTGGGCAGTGGGCAGGTGATGAGATAGTACCGATACTGTGATTAGAGCACTCCGGGTTCTTCGGGTGCTTTGGGTACTTTGGGTACTCTGATAGCGCACGCTTTTCTCCAGCGGGTTTGATAAGCGGGGAACTTGAGGAGTTGAGGAGTGGCACTTGCATCTATAAGGGTGATAAGGCTTACGGCTGTGATCCTGAACTTGGAGGGAAAAGACCCCATTTAACTGCAGTTTCTTCGCAAGGTTTCTTGGTTGCAGGAACAATCTCAACAGTTAACTAATTAAAGTAATTTCTTTAAAGCCTTTTTAGCAAAATGTCAAAGAACTGGCTAGAACTGAAAAGAAACACAAGAGTGTGGTCAATTGCACCCATAAATGTCAATAAACTGCTAATGACGAAGTCTGCCCGAGTGGCTGGCTGATTCGCTTAATTTATGGCTCTCTGTGCTGGACAATGCGAAGGTTTATTGTGGCTCGGCTTGATCCGATAAGGAAGTTCATTGAAGAAACGACACAAGGCGATTCCTGACCTCATTTACCGCAGGGTGACAAATACGAAATTTATTCTTCGTTGTAGTTAGTCAAGGTTTTGTGGATCGAGGGGCAAATAGAAGTCACTACTGCCAAAGTACTTAAAAGGAATGGAATAATATTTCTGCAAGAGGGGAAACAAACCATTGTCTAGCATTTATTTGATGTACGATGCCCAATTTCTCAACTGTTCTTTTGTTAGCTCAGAAAGATTTATTTGGAGGCTGACTAAGCACTTGGATTACTTAATGCAGCATTATTTATTAGTTTTCTTATAGGGAGTCAGTTTAAAAAACATTCCCTTCATGGTTACTAATCAAGGCTAAGCTTTTTAAACTTTTGTCTTAAAGTGCTTTGTTGTAATCCCCAAGTTATAGAACGGAACTAGTTAATTTTATAATTTTGTTTATTGCATTTCAATCAGTTAGTTAATCATGCCGAAGGGCGCCTTGGAGTTCACTGGGACGTAAAAATCACCGGCGACCATGTAGGCGTTGGTATCGGCGCCCATGCGGACGCTGCTGTAGCTGGAGCCGCACTCGTTGGCCACCGCCTGCTCGTAGTCGCCGCACTTCATGGTTCCGAAGTTGTCCTGAGCCACGGCCTCGGCGTAGTAGGTAGTGGAGCGTCCGTGGGAGCAGGCGCCGGTCACGTCCAGAGGGCAGCCGGGCTGGGTCTGGCCGCCGTTGGGGTAAAAGGCTCCCTTGCCGATGGGCTTCAGGAATCCCAGGGTTCCTCCGTTGGTCTGGATGGACTCCACGTAGTAGGCATCCTCGGAGTTGAGGCGCTTGTTGGGCTTGTTGTAGCTGAAGAGGGGCAGAGCGGGGTCCAGACCCACAATGGTGTGCACCTGTCCGTCGGTGTTTTTGCCGGCATATCCAGCCACGTGGGCGCCCAGGCTGTGACCGATGACGTACAGGTCACCCAG
>JAEIIM010067114.1:0-11719 GCA_018874515.1 Drosophila greeni | reverse complement strand
TTTACTGTGCACGCGGAAAAAAGCCAATATAATATCGAATTCATACAGCCGGAGTTGCATGTTAAATGGAACTTTGTTTCTTACTCCAAAGTTAACAAGACTGGGGTACACTGAACTTGAAATTGTATTCTTCAAAATTTTGGTTTAAGGAAGTATGCACTTCTTTAAAAACTTTTATAGGACTCGGGGAAGAAGGTTCTTTAAATCACGCATTGAGAGATTATATTTCACAGAAATATTATACAAAATTAAATCTGTCTTCTGGCTTTTATGAACAATAATATTATATATATGAAAATGCAGTTTAATTATAAGACAGTATTCTTAAAAACGTTTACCCTTTGCTTAGCTCATAATAAAAGAAAACTCCTTCAAAAATATGCAACATTTTCTCTCCATGTAACTCTTATTTGTACTTGGCCCACGAGCGGGCCTCCCTGAGCAAACTTGCCCCAAAGCCAGAGCCAAATTTAAGCTTGGCCAACATCCGCCGCAGTTCACTTTGCATACATATGTCTCGTCTGCAGCGCCAACTCGTCCTGTCCCACTTCTTCCCGTTCCGTCCCAACTGCTCATCCGTCGCCATCCTTTTTCGTCCTTGTGCCAGGCGCATTCGACTGGAAGCTGTTAAATATCGAACACATATTTATATGTAACGGGCATGCAGGTGGCCCAGGACATTGGCAAATGGCTTCGAGATTTGTGCGACAGTTACGGCTGCAGGGAGCGAGATAAGCTTGATGCATGGCCCGAAAACCGAGCTTTAGGTTCCGCAATCCGGAAAACTAGCTAATGCACAGGGAGAAAAATGTGTTTCGAAAATAATGTGATCTTCAAATGAACTCGGGAAAGGTCTCATATATTTTGTATTCATAAGCAAGTGCTGGAAAATCAGTAAGGAATGCGTTTTTTTTTCTTCTTGCCTAGGACTTTCCTGAAGTTGAAATGCGAGCCGAGAAGGAATGCCTCTCATTTCATTTGTCTTAATAAAAACTGACATTGCAGGTTCAGTTTCCTTTGGCTGTGTTGAAAAGCCAATCATTGTTAAATTAACGCCATAAAAAATTACGCACTCTCTGCCACTCGGCTTCAATCTACGGTGAAGTGAAGTGGAGTGGAGTCGAGCCAAGCAACCGTAACGCAACTGAGACAGAATCAAATAAAAATTAAGTGCTGACTCAGTTCGTCTGGAAAAAAAAAGTGGAAGAAAACCAGAAAGAAGGAAAGTCCCAGCGGAAGGAGGGAAAAAACAGTGTGCGGCATGCAAAGTGGAGATAAGGAAAAATGCTCCACAATAACAACAACAGCAGCAAAGACAGTGGGTAGATGGGGCGTGGCAGGGCATTTACATGGCCGCAAAGCACAACAATGGCAGCAGACGCAGGAAAACAAAACTGTTGACTATGGGGAAAAAGGCGTCATTCTCACATGTACTACTCATACACAAGCTCCCTGCCAGAGGAGAGTGTGAAACAAAAGTCGGACCGAGAACTGTGACCATATGCGAAGGTGGCGGCAGGTGTTTTGCGGCAGATAGGCACTGGGGGGGGATGTACCATATAGTACGTACTATATACAGGGAGCAAGATCCTTGGCCTGGCTAAGACAAATGATGCAAAATACATTTGGATCCCAGGCCACGAAAAAAAGGAGGCAAATTTTTCATTTACCTGCTGCCAGTCTCAGACTTCCCCTTACTTCTCCTCCAGCTGCCTGCTGCCTGCTCCCTGCCTCATTTTCCCCCAGCTTCCCGCCATCCGCAGCTGCCGTTGCCATTGGAAGTTAAGTATACGTAACGTAAACGCAAATTTAATGCTTGAAAAATTCGCTTAAATGGATTTAAGTGCCGCTTTCTTTTTGGCTTGCTTTCTGCCTTATTTTTTCGTTGGCCCTGGCTGCTAGCCAGCCAGCCAGCAAGCCTGCCATCCTGCCTGCCAGCCTCTCTGCCTGCCTGTTTTATCTTGGCCAGCAGATAAATGAAAATCTTCAAAAAGATGAAGTAGCGGTCGGCGAAGAGCAACAGAGGCCAGGCCGAGAGTAGACTTTTGTGTTTATTGGGGCTACTTATCGACTGAGCACAGTCAAGTGAGCTTTGGCCCCCAACTTTGACCCATTTGGGGCTTAGGCTTTGGCCACATTGATAACACTGGGGCTTAGTGGGAGAGCAAGCCAATGCAAATATCCGCCAAGTAACCGAAATTAACAATTAAGTGTAGGGGCAGAAACAAGAGCAAGTTAAATTTCAATTACTTATAAATCCAGCACCTCACAATTCCCACTAATTATTTGCAAACAAAATAATTCAATGTTTGCTCCCAGAGTCATCTGTCTTTTCCGCAACTTTTATGGGCGAGTAAACCGTGCATATAAACGTAAAATAAAAGAACAACTCAAGTTCTCCCCACTTTGCTGGGAGGACTGACTTTGTTTAGCTGCCTTTTATCTGGTTTATCTGGCCTATAATTTATATGCTGACGCATCATATAATCTTTATCCCAGAGCAGACAAAACAAAAAAAAAAAAAGCGAGAAGAAAAAGAAACCCTTAACCTTTGCCGCTGGCATTTAAATTTAGAGCCCTATCGTGGGGCGTAAATCGATGCGGAAACTGCCCCCACCTTGTGCCAAGACGGAAATTTACGATTTACGGGCACAGCTTGCCACGTTCAACAAGCCGCATACATTTTTATGGCCAATTAAATTCCATAAGCCAGGCTAACCGTAACGAAAGCGAGCGGCCTCAGGATCCTTAGCCGCTGGCACTTTAAGTTCTTCCCTACTTTGGGGAAATCGATGCGATTCAATGCGATTCGATGCGATCCGAGGACCGATTGTGGTCACCAATGAATTTTTGTGTGCCTGTGTGTCTGCGTTAAGTGTGAAGTAATGAATATTAAAATTAAATTTCCAGGGGACAAGGACAAGCGCAGCGGCAGAAGCCACGCAGCCATCGACAGAGAGCAAATATTTTGACAGCTGTCAGTCGAGGGAAATGATTTCGCATTTCTGTTGCTTCCATTTTTGCCCGGCTTCCTTCGGCGGCGGCAAGACAAGTTTCCCGGGGAAAAGCCCGCACTCCTCTCGTAGGGGCAAGCCGAGGGGCTGGGGCAGGAGAAGGGGCACATGCCAATGCCAAACTGATAGACAGGCAGACAACGTGCGACTGCCGCCTGACTGCTCTTTTAACACCAATTGCTTTTTAATGTATGCACGTCCTCGTCTCTCTCTCGCCGCTGCTCTTCGCTTAAAAAAAGGAGATTGTGAAAAAGGAGAGGAAGAAGGCAAAGAAATTGATTGACATTTTTGGTGAGCAGACATTTCGTCCTATTTTATATGCAAATCAGCAAGATACACACACACCCACAGACACGGCACACAATGTCCTGGCACACGAGCATGTCAACTGGGTTTGCGTTGACAGGACAATAATAACGTTAAAATGTCGGGCATTTATCGTGCCTTCGTTGCTCCTGTGGAATGGTTCTGTTGTGTGCGTCCTGCTGTGTTTGCAACTAATTACACAAGGTTCTTTCTGGTCCTAGAAAAGCAGGTCAGGGTCCGGCCAAGCTTATGCATCCTCCTCAGTTTTTTTCGCTGGTATTGGCTGCTCTATCTGCTCTGGATAACTATAGGTAGCTATCAGCGAGCTTCGGTACTCCATTTTGTACAGACCTTTTTGTATAAAATCAGAGACATCCTCGGGAACGGGGTGAATATTCGAAAGATCTGCAGAAATAGATGAGAGGGGTTAGCAGGAAGGGGAAAAGGGATCAGTGGCTTTTACCATTATCAAATATAAAGCTTGCTACTGCCACTCCCATTTTGATGGCCACCTCCCAGGCGTCCTTCATGGGTGGATAGAGCGCACCAGCGTCCAGTCGCTCCTGGGTTGTGTCTTCCGCCAGCGAGCGCGCCACCATTGGATATAGGGCATTGGGCAAATGCTGGGCCAACGAAAAAATGGCGCCAAGTGAGATGCCCGGAAATGTTAGGCAATTGTTGGCCTGCGAGGGCACATACCGCTTTCCGTTGAACACCACCGGTGGAAACGGTGAGCCGGAACAGAAGAGAACTCGGCCCTGGAGGTAGTTTCATTATTAAAACGAAGAGAACAAGCTTGGCTTTGACATTCCAAAACAAACCTCTGTATGGTAATAGGCCTGCTCGGCGGTGCACTCCGAGTTGGCAGTTGGATTCGAGAGGGCGAATATCGCCGGAAGCTCGTGGTTCTTGGCCATCGTCTTGAGGATTTCCTCGCCGAAGAGTTGACCCTTGCCCGTCGCTCCCACAAGGATCGATGGCTTCAGCCTCTGGATTGTGGTTAGTAGTTCATGTGAAGGCTCCACGGGCTTGGAAAAACGTTTGGCCTGCGGTGACACATCCGCATCGGTTCTATCGCAGGTAAGGAGCCCGAGATGATCCTGCAGGTAAATATTCTTTGTTGCCTCATCGGGCGGGATGCCGCGGTGCTCCAGCTCGATCACGAGCATGTCGGCAATGCCCAGGCAGGCACTTCCAGCGCCCGCAAAGAGAAATACGGTGTCTTCCAGTTTGCGACCAGTGATCCGCTCAACGTTGAGAAATCCCGCCAGCCCGGTGGCGCCCGTTCCCTGGATATCGTCGTTAAAGTAGCAATAGTTGCTCTGATACTTTTCCAGGAACCTGAGGGCATTGGGCGTGGCAAAGTCCTCGAAGTGGATGAAGGTATCGTTGCCGTAGACCTGCACCGCCGCCTCCATGAACTCCTGGACCAGCTCATCGTACTCGGGACCTTTCACCCGGGGAATGCGAAGACCGACATAGAGTGGATCCTGCAGCAGGGCCTGGTTATCCGTGCCCACGTCCAAGCAAACGGGCATCAGTAGGGAGGGCGGCACTCCGCCCAGGGCTGTGTACAGGGTCATTTTTCCCACGGTTATGCCCATGGCATTAGTACCCATGTCCCCGAGTCCCAGGACCCTTCCGCCATCCGTAACACAAATGGCTCTCACATTCCGATCTGTCCAGTTGTGCAACAATTCCACGATATGGCCCTTGTCAAAAATGCTAACGTACATGCTGGTGGCCAACTGGAAATTTAACCCAAAGGTGTTGATTACATCGCCCACCGTCGGTGTGTAGACAATGGGCAGAACCTCCTCGATGTTGTCCCGTACAAAACGATAGAAAAGTCGCCTGTGCCGGTTATGCACTGCATTCAAATACGTATACCGCATCAGGTTGGCTGGTCGAGAGTCAAAATTGGTCTTGATCGCCATCAACTGCTCTTCCATGGTACGCACCCTGCATGGTAATAGGCCGTGGAGCCCCAGGCGCTGTCGCTCCTCAAGGGTGAAAGCGAGGCCCTGAAATATGCATTTAAAGCAGCTATAGTAAGAAAGAAAAATCATATAAAATGTTTTAACAAATTACTAACTAAGCAAACGAGGCAATATCTCTTGGAATCTAACTGAATTAATTCGGGAAAGAATAGGCTTTCCTATGGATTTTAGTAGGGAGTACCTCACCTTATTTTGTCTGCCATCCACCATAACTCGCCAGTCGGGCCGCGGAATGTGATCCATATCATCGTTATAGCTGATTCTCCGCCGGAAACTGAGCAAAGACCGCGATGAATTACGCAGAAAAGTCCTTCGTAGGCGACCCACGCATGTTATGTCCGTTATGACCATTGCAATTGAGTTAAACTGAACAATTTCGAAATTTTGATACAAGTTTTTTGGTGAGTTTTTGAATTAAAAAAAATTTTAGGTACGCACAGTAAAAAAAAAATAACACCAAATAGCTATTTCACATTCTCAGTCTGAAGTGGCCTACTTCTTCTCCGGAACTTTCGTCTTTTGATCGTCAGGATCGGGATTTGGCTTTACATTGGGATATGGCCACGTCTCGGCCAGCGAGCTGCCGTGTTCCAGTTCGTATGCGTGACTAACCATAAATCTGCAGAGGTCCTCGGGCGGTGGATATCTTTGCGCTAGCCCTACAGCGTAAGGGATCTACATTAGATCTCCTCTCCAGTAGAGCTTTTTTTCTCACCTGCGTTAAATATATACGTGGCTACTTCAAATCCAATTTTAAAGGCCACATCCTTGGCCTGCTCCACCACCGGATAGATTTGGCCATTCTCCAGTTCCTCGTCGGTGGGTAACTTAGATAGCTCGTGGGCAGCTACCAGAAAGATCTCGTCGGGAATCGTGCGGGGCAAGGCGGTGAGTACTCCCAGGACCACACCGGGAAAAGCGAGGCAGTTGTTGGCTTGTCCGGGAGTCAGGCGTTTGCCATTGAACTCCACCGGCGGAAAAGGGGAACCCGCAGCGAAGATGGCGCGACCCTAAGAGATATAAAATTATTAATTAATATATTTAAATTTAAGAATATTAATAAGTAATACCTCTGAGAATTTGTAGGCCTGTTCGGCTGTGCATTCCGCCTTGCTGGTGGGATTGGAAAAGGCGAAGATGCCGGGTCGCTCGTGTTTCGCGGCCATGGTGCGGATGATTTTCTCATTGAAAAGTCCACCCACTGCTGTGGCACCCATTATAATCGAGGGAGTGAACTTCTCCACCACTTGTTCCAGGGACTTTATCGGCTGCGTGTCCTTGGCGAACGGCAGGATTTCTTTCGACACGTTCTTTCTGTCCTTGGTTACTAGGCCATCTTGGTCGCTGACGTATATATTCTGCGCGGCCTCCTCTTCGCTGAGGCCGCGGGCCATCAGCTCCTTCTTGAGCAGACCACCTATACCCATGGCGGCGCTGCCTGCTCCCACAAACAGGATGACGTGCTCCTGCAGCGGCTTCTTGGTCAGTCGCTGGATGGCCAGCAACCCGGCCACGCCCACAGCCGCTGTGCCCTGGATGTCGTCGTTGAATTTGCAATAGCTATCCTGATACTTTTTCAAAAACTTGAAGGCGTTCGGAGTGGCAAAGTCCTCGAAGTGGATGAGAGTCTGGATGCCAAAGGTCTCCACCACGGACTGCATGAACTCGTCCACGAAGGCCTCGTACTCCTTGCCTTTCAGCCGCTTTTCGCGCAGACCAATATAGAGAGGATCATTGTGGAGCAGTTGGTTCTCGGTACCCACGTCCAGGCAAATGGGCATTAGTTGACACGGCGGAATGCCGGCCAATGACGTGTACAGGTCCATTTTGCCAATGGATATGCCCATTCCGTTGGCTCCGAGATCGCCCAGGCCCAGGATACGTTCGCCATCGGTCACACAGATGGCCGAGATCTCCTTACATTTTGGCCAATTCGAAAGGACCTGCGCAATATGGCCGCGATCGTGCTTGGTTATATACAGCCCGGTTATTTCCCGGTACAGCATGCCGTAGATGGTGCAGGCCACGCCCACCGTCGGCGTGTATATAATGGGCAGGACCAGGGCAATGTGATCGGACACGAACTGGAAGTACATCCGCTCGTTGCTCTGCCGCATGGTCCTCAAGTACCGGTACTTCTCCACGTTTGTCTCGAACGAATGGAAGTTGGTCTCGATGGCGTACATCTGATCCCGACAGGAACGAACGGAGGCGGGCAGCAGGCCATGGATGTTCAGCCGCTGACGTTCCTCCAACGTGAAGGCCAGGGCCTGTAATTGGGATTAGTAGGGGTTAGGATTTCTGTCGGGGAAGTCTCTATGTCCTACCTTATTGTACTTGGCCGAGAAGACAATATCCAGTGGCGTTCGGATTGTGTCGTCTGTAGAGCCTGCACGCTGTTGGGTCTGCTCCAGATTGGGCTGGCAGTTGCCGTGAGGTGTCTTGGCCATGGTTGTCAGTCGATTGAGTGCCCAGTTGAAGGTCCTGTAGAAGCTCATCTTGGTGGTGTAGGAATAAAAGGATACTAACCTGAATTTGGATCAATAGGACAGTTTTTTGCATGTGTTATGATTAAAATTATAATGAAGGAAAATGAAATTCCTTTCAAAGCCTCTTCTTCTGGCTAGATATAGATATATGTATAGCCTCTTCAGCAATTTGTATCTTGGCTGATTAAACAGAAAATTAAGGCAACAATTACAATTTTACTAATAAAATAAAAAGAAGTAACAACCATAAAAACAAGCCCAAAGCTCCTGCAATATTTCGGGGTCAATAGCGTTAAGAGAGTCCAAGTCAGAAGGGCAGGCTAATTTGCATGAGGCCAGAAAAACAATTCCGTATCTATCACTCATTATGCATTATTATGGAAATCTCTTCTGTAACTGCTATTGTTGTTGCCGCCCCGGTTATTAGGGGTTGTCAGTGTCGAAATGCCCAGTGGCCGGGACAAAAGGAGCTGGCCAAGTCAACACAAATGACTCTTAGCGCAGCCATCAAAGGATTTGCTCGGGCTTTGGCACAAAAAATAAAAAGTTGTCCAGCCACTGTCCTTTGTCCTCCCTGTGTGTGTGTTCTTTTGGGCTTGTTTGTGCTCTGTTCCTGCTGTTGTTGTTGTTGTCCTACTAATTGTGCCAAATTAGTTGACAACTTAATGTCGTAAAAATTTCAGCTAAATGCCTCAATCTTTTGTTAATGACATTGACAGCGGTGCAACTTTTTGCGACTTGACTTTGGGTTCCAGGACTCGGGCCTTGGGCACGTGACATTGCTGGCAGGAGTACGTGACACTGTCAGTGTCAAATGTGCAAGGACATGGCCGTGGAGCCGTTGGGTCCTTCTGCTGTACTGTATTTACTTTCCGGCCCTTGGATTCTGGCCCCCATAAATTAACTTTCTCTTTGGGATTGTTGTTGTTGCTGTTGCCTCTGAAATTATAATAGTTTAATTAGTTCATTTGGTTTTTTTTTGTTCGTTGTTGCCTAACTGCTGCTGACAGTTTCATTAGGCTTTAATTAACTGCCAGAGCCTTTGCTAATCAATGTACACACGGCGTATACTCAATCTCGTGCCTGTTTCGTCTACTTGCAGATCATGTCAAGGACTTCAGCTGCGGACCGCTGCACTACAAGACCTTCTACATGGATGAGCGCAATAATGCGCTCTATGTGGGCGCAATGTAAGTATAATTAGTTGGGAAATTGAAATGGAAACCTCACAGGGTCGTCTGAGTGGTTAGAAACGGTGTAGAGGGTACGGGGTCTCCTTTGTTATTCTTCCACAAAAATATTTCACTTTCAATCAAAGCTTTGAATTATTGATACAATCGCTTATTAAAAGACTTTAATATACATGTATTTAGGGCAAAGTGAAAACCCTTTTAATGTAGAAAAATTCGTATAATTTTCGGTAAACTTCCTTTTCCGGCTGCCGGCAATTAGAAACTTCCGTTTGGGGACACAGGAAGGTCGGGGGTCGTCCCTACTTAGCAAACCCGAACGCATTTGGGACTGCATATTTCATTTTTCCAGGACTCCTGGCCACACTGTCGGCATACATAATTATGAATTAATGCCGCCACCGGCAGAGTCTGCCCCTGCCACTGCAATTTGACAACGCTCCCGTTCCCGCACCGTCTGCTCATTTGTCTGTGGCAAGTTGAACACGGCCGCATTTTCACAGTTTGCGGTTTTCAGGATGGGCCCTGGGAAGCACTGACGAGGAGATGGTCGCCTAAGAGCGGGCAAACAAAGTAACCAAAATTACCACTTGACTCGTGGAGGAGACCCAAGGAACACCAGGCAGCCGGGGCGATCCACCAACCACAGCTGGCGGCTCTCGTCAGCGATTGCCGTGGGGGCTGCTCCTAGAGAGCGCCCCGGCAGGGAAATGAAGATTAATGGTCTCCGGGTTGACGGGGGAGAGAATGGGAGCCCCGAAAAAGGAACTACATAAAACACACTGCCGCTGCTACTGCCACTGGCCCTTTGCATTTTCCTTTTGTTTTCCGCGGCGCCGCAAAAGTTTCGAGTGGTCGGATGGCGGCGCTTAAAGCCGCCTGCGTCTGCCCGGCAATATTGCCACATTCGACATATCAATCAATCAGGGCACACTGACTGCAATAAGTACGCTGGCAGGCCTGACAGTTCCGCACAGCAGGTGTGTGTTTGTGCGCGCGACAACAATTTTTCAACCCGAAAACATATAAAAGAAAAGCGGGAGGAAAATGTCAATGAGCTTGAGCTTACGGGGGCCAGACAGCTGGCAACTGGTGCGGCATTAACTTATCGCATGAGGTGGCACGAGTTCGGGATTAACTCGAGTGTCGGGGCCTGACAAAGTTTTCCTCTTAACCATGCTAATTCATTTCTTTGTCTTCTTACCTTTTTTCTTCAGGGATCGCATCTTTCGGCTCAATCTGCGCAACATCAGCCAATCGATTTGCGAGGTAAGATTTAGTTAAGGAAAAAAGTGTATATCTGGAATTATCTTTACAGAATTACTAGCAACTTAAAAATTTAAATAAATCTATGACTTGAGTGGTCCCTTGACCTAAATTGTGGGCTTAATAAATTCCATTTCCCTTGAATATTATTCATATTCATAGTAGGGAGAATCTTTAAGCCTCTGCTGCATTTGTGAGTGACCAACTTGTCACTGACAGCCAGCAATTGCACTTTAATGATTCCATCTTCAACTATCAATATCCGCCTCTGTCCGTTCAACCGTTTTCCGCCACTTTTTTGTCGTCCTGGCGTCCTTGCAAGTCGGCAGCCCAGTGCACTATCGCCACCTCCTGAGACGTTGCAAATGCTTTTAACAGCAATTATTTGTGCTGACTTCTGGGCGGGCAGAGGACGAGGGCGAACGGCCAGAAGGAATTCCATTTGAAGCCAGCAGCACTTAGACTTGCCCGGTGCCTTTGGAGCGGCAAAAGGACTGACACTTTGGGCAAGTGGAAATAAAAGTGGAAAGTGCATCCTCGCAGCCACCGGATATTGTGTCTATATGTCAGGCATAAAAATTGTCAGTCGATGGCTTTTTCGCCCCCTCATTGATTTGTGGCTTTCACTTAGGCAAAAGTATTTGCAGCAAGACAAACTCCAATAGGAGATTCATTGTTGATTCAAGTGCCGCTTAAAAAAAAGAAGGGAAGACAGGGAAAACGAATCGAATTAAATAAACAAATGTCCAACGTGCGCCACATACCGAATAAGAACAATAAAAAATAAAAGGAAACCAACGAAAATACTGCGAGGACATGCGAGTCTACCAAAAATGCTTTCTGGCGCGTGCCTTCGGTTGAGCATCCGCAGCATCGAATTCCAGCACGGTTTCAATAAACTTGGCCAACATAAATTTCAACTCGATGCCATTTTTCATTCTTCCAGCGCGATGTCCTCATCCTGGAGCCCACCGGCTCGGATATCCTCAACTGTGTGTCCAAGGGCAAGCGGGAGGTGAGTCTCGAACTAATTGCCATTAACCGTTGTATCCAATCCAAAGCATGTGCAAAATTTTGTCAATCAATAAAACCAATGAATTTGTGAACCAAACTCATGCCTCGGCCTCGCCCTTTTCCATTTTGCATTTCGAAACCTCACGCACACACGAAAAATTAAAAACAATCCACTCTTTGATTTCCTTGAACCTATGATTTTCTAACATTTACTACAATTACACAAAACAAAAATCGAATTCAATGCATCCCCGCAATCTGGGGCACTTGACAAGAAGGTGGAGTGCCGCAATCACATAAGGGTTATTCAGCCGATGAACTTCAATGGCCAGAAGCTGTATGTTTGCGGGACCAACGCCCACAATCCCAAGGATTACGTAATAAATGTAAGTGTCCCGTAAAACTAATTAAAAAGGATATTTTAGCAATGGAAAATATTC
>JAEIIM010067104.1:0-11162 GCA_018874515.1 Drosophila greeni | reverse complement strand
ACTAGTTAAATTCGTTTTAGGTTTGATTGATTGCTAGCCAATCTCCAGGATTTGTTGGGTCTGAGTTGTTAAAGGGTATACTTATTGCTATAGCTTTAAGTCCGCATTCGTGGTTTGATATTCGAGGGTTAGAGTGATGCTTAGAGCTCAGGTTGGCAAACCGAGTGTCTTTGTTTAATTTTTTGATAGAATGGATCGAATAACCGTTTTGTGAGCTTTAATTCTACTCAATGAAACTGGTGTCTGGAGACATATTTAATTAGGGCTGATATTGATGATACAAGTTTAATTCCACTGAGTTCAGTGCTGCGACTCTCAAGTATTTCTGAAAATAGAGTTTAAACGTTTATATTTTTACTCGCGCCTCCTTATACCTCGCTGTGTTATTTAGACCCTGGCGAAGTGTGCTCCTTTAAGACGGACAATGCAAATCCAATTTCCCTTCTGGCAGTAAATCTCCCTGCAGGATACTTAAAGCATTTGGGATGTGCGGAGGAGAACATTATACCTTTGCTCGGTCCTCATCTTTCACCCATTCAAATTGCTTTTGGGATGCATGGATTAATTTATAAAACCCTTTGACAAATCAATATTGTTAACTCGGCGTGTGTGAATGGGCTCGGCAGTTTGTGCGCATCCACCGTCACCGCATCGACCCTCTTTAACGGAAATTCAACGTGGGGCCAAAAGGTGAGGCTAGGCGGCTATCAAGGCAAATTGTTTGAATTCCTCGCATTAAAACGTTTGATTTTTTCCTCGGCTTTATTCCCTTTTTTTGTCTTTTTTGTTCCATTCCGCCTTGGGGCTCGAAGCGCTTGGTAACCAAATAAACTCGCTTTGTTGCCGAGCAAAAATATTTGTGTTACACATACGCAACGCTGGTTTTGTTTTGGGCGCTGCATTTATATTCTGGGCGAAGTGGTTAAGCCCTGTTTGGGCTCCATTCTGGGGATTGGATCCTGTTTACCTTGCCTTGCCGGAGAGACTATGTGGGCACCTCAATCCCGACTGGCGGCGGCGGCCTCCTTGCTCTGATAGTCCATGGAATATTTATGGAACTGGAGCTTGCCAGCTTGGGCGAGGAGGAATTAAAAAACTTTTTGCAGCTGGGCGTTCTTTATGGCTTTTTGAAAGTATTTCTCATTAGACATTCTAGTTTTGATTAGCCGCTTCATTTTCATTTGCGCACCGCTACCCGCCGAATTACTCATTCCTCGCCTTTTAGCGGAATTGTTTTCCGTTTGTCTTGAGGCCAAAGTTTTTCTTTCCTTACCTTTTATTAAAATACCGAGCAAAGTGGTCAGCGTGGCCCCTCTATTGCAGCCATCACCTTGGGCGCACACCCTTCCCCACCTTCTACTTCCGACACACCCCTCGTACTCACCTGGCGGGAGTTCTCCTTCATTTGCCTGCGTGCGATTTCCAGGAGCAGCCGCTGACGCAGCACATCCAGGGGATTGACAATGGACAGCGACGGTTTGTTGCGCTTGGCGGCGAGCAGAAAGTCATCCTGGACGGGGGAATATATACAAACATTTACATTTACATTTACTGCTAACTTCGTGGCGCATCACATAATAAAATCGTGGCCAGATAATGCAAAAAGTTTTAAGTCCTATTTTCAAAAACAGTTCTGCGCACAGACTTGTTTTTTCTCGGCGTTGATGGGAAGTAAAAGATTGGACGGATTATTAGCATCGAAGGCGGGCGGCGGAGGGCAATCTTGAAGGCGACACTATAAACAAGCTTACATCATGCCCTGTTTTTCCCGCATTGGGAAATTATCGTTCAAAATCAATCTTGAAATCTTATCGCTGTTATTGTTCTACGTTTTTTCCGCGATGAACAATCGGACTTTTTGGCGATAACAGCCCTTCGCGCTGATAAAATGGAAAATTTCAAAAAAATTTGTGAGTCACAGCTGGAAAGCAACTGAGACGTAAGAACCGTTAGGCGTGACCAGAAAACACCTGATACTCTAATTTAATAATGGGGCATGAGAACGCCGAAAGCTATTTCTTTTCGCGATTTCAGGGAACTGTTTATGGATCGTAAAGATAATTGCTTAAGGCTAACCTGAGCTCAGTTTATGATAGTTTCCAGGGAAGATTTCAGCACAGTCCCCAAGTTAATTCTCGGAAGCTGGATTAGGCCCACTCGTAGGATTTAAAATTGATATCTAAGTTCGGAGCGGGCAGCCGGAGTAAACAACCGATCCAGAAATCATGCTCAGATAACTATGATAATTACGATTTCTGTTTGTCTGGCTATCAAATATGCTAGCGATTAGATAGGGATACGCCGGTGTGTGGTCGCAGCGTCTGGCAGGGAGTTATCTGGTTATCGGGGTTCTATAAAAGCAATGCTCCCACATGGTGCCGGTTAGTACACTCGAAACACTTGCGAAATGAAGGTTCTAACGCTCCTTTTATTAACGGCCCTTGTGGCGGTGGCCGTGGGCCGGCCGAACGGCAGCTGGTTCGGAAACTTTGGCGGAAACTGGATGAGGAAGTTCGGTTGGGGCTCGGATGACACGGAGGCGATTAAGGCAGGTTCCGGCAACTGGAATGGTGGTCACAGCCAGGGTCAGTGGAACGGCAATGGTCATGGTCAGGGTCAGTGGAACGGAGGCAATAACCATGGACATGGACAAGGCAACGGTCATGGAAACAACAATGGACATGGACACGGCCACGGACACGGCGGCCATCGCCCGCCGCCGCCACCACCCCCACCAACGGAGGAGGACATTGCTTCCACTACCGAAGTAACTAATCCCGGCGAGGAATCCACTCTGGCCCCCGAAACTCCAGAGGCACCGACCACTCAGGCCCCGGAAGAAGTAACCACAGACTCGGAAGACGGTAGCGGATCATCGGAAGATACCACACTGACCCCCAATGTTCCGGAGGAGTCCACCACTGTTAACCCCGAAGAGGCGGAAACTTCAAAGGCTCCAGAAGAGAATACCACGGAACCCGAGGAAGGTAGCGGATCAACTGAAGAGACCACCTTGGCCCCCAATGAGCCCGAAGATTCTACCACCCAGGCTCCCGAAGATCCCGAGGATTCCACAACCCAGGCTCCCGAAGAGCCCGAGGACTCTACAACCCAGGCTCCCGAAGAGCCCGAGGAGTCCACAACCCAGGCTCCCGAAGAGCCCGAGGATTCCACAACCCAGGCTCCTGAAGAGTCCACTACCGATGCTGCGGAGCAGACCACAACAAATGCCAATGTCTAGGATCATTGACTCCCCCAAAGCTTTAGACTTGAGCAATACAAAGATATGGCATCTCAAAACCGCTACGTTGATTATTCAACAAGTTTTATAGCGAAACTTGGATCAAATATTAAACTATTATAACTAAATTATTCTCTGTGCTACGGCCACAAATCACGTGTTACCTATTTATAGGAATAATTGCAACCTCATTTAAGAAACGTTAGGTGAACTTGTCACGTACTCTTCATTTAGTTTTATAGTTTCCATAATCTTAACAATTAAATGAGCCCCAAAAGAACTCAGCGATTCTTGTTCTTGTAATTTACTTTTAAATGCAAAACTTTGGCACTCGTTAAACACTTATCGCACAATTGAACTTTCGCTTTCGTGGCCATGACGATTCTTTGTTTCTGTCTCGGTGGTAAACTGATTAATTGATCAGTCAATGAGTTGCTACTTGCAAATCGGCCCTTATCGCAAAATATTTACCCTGTATATCGTCGCGTTTCTACTTTGTTGGGCGATGCAAATGGCAAGATTAATAATTGACTTTAATAGTGGCTGGTGTGGTCTTTATACCCGGCGGCCACAGAGAATAATGTTATTATTACTTGTTGCCAACTAAAAATGTGTGTGTAACAAGGAAACGCAATAAAGTTTATAAATTTGTTATCGGCATTGCTAGGGTAATACTTGAAATAATTGGTAACGAGATTCCTACAAAAAGCACGCAGATCATGCGTGATTTAATAATGCCAAGCGACATTCCTACAGGCAATACATTTTTATTTGTATTCCGATATTAAAGAAAAACTACCTTCGACTTATCGGATATTAAATTTGGTGACGACAAATAAAATGACAATTAAATTAACTAGTAAAGGTATATTTCTTAATGGAATATATATATATGACATAATGCAATTGGATGAAGAACATGGGGGTCAGGCAAAACTGATCGCTCATATCACATCATATCAGGAACTTCAAATGTTGTGCTTTAATATTACCGTTTACAAACGAACTTGAGCGGCATTTAAATTGCGCAGAACATAAATCGACTTTACCAAATTTAAACTTCTTAAAAAAGCAGAAGTAAAAGTTTTGATTGCGGACAACAACAGGAGTTGACCAACACAAATAGAATGTTTCTCTTTTTGTGTGTTTTCGTCGAGCTAATGAGCCCTGAGCAAAATCCTTGACGGAAATTTCCATTTGTTTTGAAAGCAATGAACGTGAAATAAGGTGTTGCCACGTTCGTCTGCGTTAACGCAATTGATAGTATGGCCAGATTACCGATCAATTTTTGTTGGTCCGAACCAGTTTCGGGTTGCGGTATTTGTCGCGGATGAAGCACTCATGGTCCGGATTAGATTAAGCCAGAACTGAGATACAAACGCACTTTCAGTGTCAAGTGGATTCGCGGAAATGAAGAAAGAGATCTGCAACTCCCATAAAGAATTCCTCGGACAAGAGCACTTCATAATATCCCCGAAAAATGATAAGAGCTAACTGGAAATATAAAGTAGTTTCTTAAAATTCTAAATTTATAGACTGCTTTAGCAAGTGATTCAGAAATCTAGAGGGCAAAGCCAATTTGTAAATTGTTAATTGTGTTTTTTATTAAGCCCAGAACTATTTGAAACTGAGGTCTCTGGCACCTTTTCCCACCAAGTCCTTGAAGGGGATAAATTTCCTTTCACGGCAAGGCTTACGCTCTCGAAGAATAGGTCAGTTTACGAACAGAGACCCTTGACGTGTGTCAAAGGAGTTGGGAAAACGGTTGTTCGTGGAATACAGAGCCAATTATTGAGTATGCATTTGGAAAACATTCGCAGAGAGCCGCAAAAACTGCTGTCAGTCACAAAGCGGCGAAAGCACAAAAGGAATATGTATATTCGTTCGAAACGCACCTGTATATTCCGAGCATCTGTGTAGTCCAGAGGATATCCGTTTGTGCGGCCGCTTCCGCCGGCTTCCGCTCCTGCTCCTGGTCCTGGGCCTGGTCCTGCTCCTCCCCGCTGCGCCGTGCAGACGAGCCTCGTGGCACACAGTAAAGTTAATAGCACCGGACAAAACCACGCTGTGGCTTTCATCATTCTGCAATAAACGGTGAAAAATGACAGAAACGCATGAGTGTGTGCACAATTTACAAATTCGGGTGTATTGCGAATTGGTTGGCTTAAAAAAACGTATGTTATTCATCTCAATTTATGGCAAACACAGAAGTATAAATATTGATACAAGACTCTTTGCTAACAAAATAGGCGAGGCTTAATTCCTGAGGGTGCAATGCAATGAATTTATGCAACGAAGTTACTCGTTAACGAATTATTTCCCAACCTTATCATCCATATGCCCAAAAAATCAGGCAAAGCACTGCCTTGCAGGGTCGGACCAATGCCTGATTTTTATTTAGATTTTCGCCTGTCATATTTCTGACTGTAGGCCAACTCGTGCTCGGTGCAGGGTATCTAATATGCACGAGCGCGATGGAGTGTTCATTTGCATGGAAAATTAAGCTTATATGCGCGGCTATTATTTCTCGAACATTTTCGGACCACTGCCGCTAGCAAACTTTGACCTCTCGCCGGCGTTCCCACTGGAATAGAATGAAAAATAAATTGCTGACAGCTAACCTGTGAAAAATGTACAATATTCTGACAACAAGAAGTGCTCCTCATAATTTATGGGTCACGTAAATATGTGGTACTTCTGAAACCTAGTTTTTTATGTACACTCAGAATGTATATGTATATCAATCTCATGTCCCTGTGGACTTTTCAATCTACCTGCCAGGGGAGTTGGGTGTAAATGTACCCCAGACTCTGGGTAAGTTAGGAAAGGAAATGAGGTTTTCACATTGGAGTCAAAGACCTTGATGTGCCATCTTCAGTACTTTTCCGGTTAGCAAATTAAAGGTGTTGCCGAAACATTTAATTTCTCAAATAGACTGCAATCCTTGCAGAAAAAGATGTCCATTTAAAAGTATTTATTTATCTGGGGGACGGCTTTGCCAACAAGACTACCTACGGCCTCCTAAAAACGTTCAACTGTTGTAATAAAAAAATATATATTCTAATTGTGCACTTACTGCACCTTCTCTAAATAAGTTAATTTAAGAGGGCACATAATTAAAACAACCAAACTTTTGCCAATGTGATGTTCGTAAACTAAACTTTGAAACTTTCTTGCACCATTGTTTCATGTAACAAGATTCTGTTGCAAAATTTCTTCCTTTCATTGAATACATTGTTTTACAAACGTCCACGTCAAGGCTAACAGTTTGAAAACAACTAACTTTTGACACAGGCGGCTTTTGTTTCCTTAATTTCATTTGAATCTTTAGAAAAAATTGTTATTTTATCTGCATCTTTGTGGTTCCTCAAAGCGAGGCAAACGGGATTTTGAATCCTGTTTTCGACTAGCCTTTCCTGCAGAATTCACCTCACACGCCTCGCTCTCACGGCTCACAGGTCTTTTGTTCTGCGCTGGGGGACAAAATTGAATCCCACCTGTCAGCCGGAGTATTAGACATCATCGTGTAAGTAAGTGCTAATGGCAGCAGCATTAGTCCTGGCGGCAATCACATGTCATATAGATGCCACTTGCTGAACGAGGATTTACGAGTGCTCCGTGGACGGGTACGGGCGAACTTTTAGGCGCTCAGCCACTGATGGGTTTTATTATTGATTTCCCCTACATAAAATAGATCGCAAATAAGCGAATGGCTGAAATGTGAAAGTTTCCGCGCACATGCCGGAGTTGCAGCGGAAATTGCACCGCAATTGATTTAGGGATTCTCGGGCGATTTTCTGCCTAATGGAGGGGAATTCCTTCGCCTTTGCCCTCACCATCGTCATTGCTATCGCCTTCGCCTCCGCCTCGGATTGAATGTTCCGAGAAGAGGCGGTGAATGTAATGAATGAATTCTAACATTTGAAGTTGAACAAATATTGATTTTCTGGAAGTAATATGGAATTCAGGGCAATAAAACTGCCCTGCCCCACTGAGGATTGGCCACCGCCGCGCCGCCTGACAGCCATTGTCATATGTCCCAGAGCCGGAAATCGTGATTGCCCGGGGCTACTTGCCAGCACGTCCCTTCAGTTTTATCGGGAGAAAACAGGGAAATGAAAATGCCTTATCTATGCCAACTTGAGCTATTTGCATACGCATGCAAATACGAGTAAGCAGCATGTGAACATGGCATCGGCATAGGGGACAAGTTTTGCCAGCTTTAAAAGCCGTAAAGCCCCAAATCCGATTTGATTATGGCCATAAAAGAACGCGCCAAGGAAAGGTCAATTCTGAGAGCCATCAATTGGTGGAAAGACAGGGCGTGGGGGAAACAGCAAGGTGTGATTGCCGACGATGCCAACAAAAGCACCGACGCTTGCTAAGCCTGTTTGCTGTCTATTAACTTACGCGACGTGTTGTTACCTGAAACCGCCGGCAACAGGGCCTTAGCCGTCTAAAAGGAAACACACACACACACAAACGGAAAACTAATTAGCTTAAACGTTTTTTAAGCAATCAATCAACTTTCGCCCCATTTGGGTACAAAACTTGCACAACTTTTCCAAGGCGGAGGTGTTCTGGGCGAAATCTGATATGGTTCGCCGTTTTCCATCGAGAAAACGTTTAAGCCTCAATCTCGAAGGCATATAAACGGCAACGATTTCCTTTTCTGTCTTTCGAATAACATCACTTAAAAAGAAATCACCTTATCAATGGTAATTGCCCTTAAATTCGGTGTGGATGGATCTCCGACGCGCGACGGATACGGATTGATTTATGACGATCGAGATACTTCGCGAGTGTTAAATTCAGCAGATATTAGTGCCCTATTAATCTTTCGTTTTTCCAATTTATTTTATGTTTTCACGCACCGCGTCGAAAATTGGAAACGAAATCCTAAAACTCAAACTGAAACTGTTGCTGCTGGAGTGGCTGGTTTTGCTGGTGACTCTGAGGTTCCTGGTGGCGCCAGCATCGAACCTCGAACGCAACAGGCTGACGACGAGCGGAGGACTCACGGAGTCAAGCGATTACGCCGTGTTTTTATATTAAGCCCCACGAGCGCCACCCGAAGTGCTGCGTCCGAGGAGTCACGACGTCGTCGCCGATGAGGAAGGAACCGCGTTATGAATGAAAACGTCGAGCGCGTCATGTTGCCAGGATGTTGATGAGGCTGCCAGCCGAGGCATAATCAGAGGCGCCCACGGAGACAGGATGCTGTTCTCAGCATAGCCCTCTGGTTAGACCCCCCTAATAAATCACCAAGGTGTGCGTTAACGTATTAACGAATTGACGGATTCTCGTTGGGGCGCTGCCCGAGTTCAGGTGTTGCGTGCAACATATTACCGGCGGGTCGACATCGTCATCGCTGTAATTATCGAACTCAATTAATATTTAATGAGTTTTATTTGCACATTAATTGTTCGATTTAAAGCCAGACAGCACATACATATTCTGTGGCGGTTGACGAGGATCCGGAACCCGAGCAGAAGCACTCAATGTCATGTCAATGGGTGCTAACGTGGCCCGACGGGAGTGAAATTGCTCGCCATAAATCCGTCACAAGTCCTGCGTTCTTGGCACAAGATAAGTTGGAGACCCTGATTGTGTTTTGAACTGAAGATCAGGTACTACTGTTCTTATTATTATTTTTTGTTATATAGTTATAATGTATGTTATTATTGTTATTAACAATACAGGACTTTATTCTCTAAATTAGTTGAATACATTATACCAAAAGGAAACTACAGTCGATAATGCATTTATTCTTTCAATTTATTGCAAAATGGGTTTTTTAGGTGAGAATATCATCTGAAGTGACTTCGGATCATTTATATAATTTATCATATAACTACAATAACATTTTCAGGGTACGTCGCCTTCAAATATGTTTTTTTTTTTAATTCATTAAATTGTAATAATATTTTACGATTATACGATTTTTATGTTGTCCTGCCTAGTGCCAACTCGACAGATACTAGGCGGGACAACATTTTAAACCCATTTTTTCTATTTGGTAACTCTATGTCTCCTTTGTTTGACTCGGGCAAGAATCAAAACGTGTCGAAATATATAGATTCTGTATGAAGTCGGATTTTTATCTGCCTGTTACATACATAGTCCTATTAGTAAGTTATAATACCCTTTTGTTTTGTGGGTGTCTACCGGATGTATGTAAAATGAGCGCACCTGTTGTGCTAAGATTGATTACAATAGACAAGCTTTTTTATCAGTAATTTGTGCATTTTAAATTGCTTTGGGAGCCACAACCAGACTTCGCACTGAAACAATCAGAGGCAACAGTGTTGCCATCTATCCAAAGTGTCCGTCGTCCTCAGGGACGATGATGCTCGCCCACTTTGACATACTTTTTAATTGCTTTCAACACGTGTCTTCGAGTATTTATGTACTTGGATGTGCATGTGTCGGCTTGTAATTAAGCACGTAGGCAAGCGCCTCCGTTTCCTGCCCAGCAGGATGCTTTATAGCTGATTGAATCCTGTCAAAATGCCACTCCCGTCACTCGATTTTATGAAACATTCTAGCGCTATTGAGCGTGGAAGGCAAATTCATTAATTAACTTTTAATTTTCAGCGTGTTCCTTTGAAAAATGTGTTCTAGTCAAAGTAAGCGGAAATTTCGTTGCGCCATAATATAACTATTTACTTAATGGGTTAAAGGCACACCTCATTAAAAAAGAACAAGTTCTCATAGAAAAATCAGTCTATCAACAACAAAAATCGACGTTTATATGAATATTTTAAATAGGTCAGCTAATGATACTTTTAAGTTTATAGCCATACTTAACGTTCGTAACTTAACTCAACTCATTAAAACTTATTCATTAATATTGTTTTTTTAGTTTTTTCTTTAACTCTGGCTGACTTTCCTTCAAATTAAATCAAAGGCCCCTCCCTGCTCAATGAGGTGGCAAGACCAAGTACTAATACACGAATCCAGTTAATACGACCAGCCGGCTTTCGGCAGACGCTAAGAACTCATTAATATGTTTATCACCGAGGTACAGACTTCAACCCCACTCAAAAATCCACTCAATGCTTAATGCCCGTCGTTGCCGCCCAGAAAGCCTTTTGTTTGATTTGCGTAATAAGTCAATGACTCAACGGAGAGTCTCTTGACACCCCTTTTTCTAATAACCCACCGACGATTGACGCTCGGTAAACGGCATTTAATGAGGAGCAGAAAAGGCAGCCGGCTCGTTTCATCCAATTATCCTTGTTATGGCCTGCCAGCCGCTGGTTTCATCCAATTATACACGCTTATGCGACTGTGTGAGTGTCAAGGAACTTGGTGTTTCGGTCAAGTTAAGTCATTAATAATTGGGAACATCCTATTTAGTGCCAGCAGACACTTCATCGGGAGTATTAGTAAAGGGGGAAGAAATGCCAGCTCCGTCCTAGCATTTAATTAACGGCGGTCGCAGTTGAATTTTTTAACCACAATATTAGGCTTCTATTCGAACCTCTCTTTGAAATGTTAGTTTCATTGCAGTCGAAATGAGCGGATTATTCTTTGAAGCCTTTCAATTAAATTAAGTTACGGGCCATTTAAGCAAAGAGGCAAGGAATAAAGCAGTGAAAGTTAGTCAAAAAGTTTGTGAAATATATATTTCAGCTAATCTCAGAAAACTTTTGGTAAACTTTTACGTCTTTGATTGCTTCTACTAATGTGAAGTAGATTTTATCGCAACCAAAACATATTAATTTCTTAAGATAAGCAGCTTCTAATGTTAAACATCGGAAAACACTTCTTAGCTATAATAATGTTTATCTATTAAAGCGATATACTTTTAGTGGGTCGCAAAATAAAGTTAATTATATTGCCTTGCTATGGTTATTACTGCATCCAATGAGATGCATTCATTTGTTTTACGTTTTAATATTCGCTGAGATATTTA
>JAEIIM010067071.1:0-16713 GCA_018874515.1 Drosophila greeni | reverse complement strand
AAGATATAAAATAAATAATTTAATATTTATTTATTACTCACTTATCAACTTGTGTGGAAAAATGTAAGTCTAGAGTGTGGATAAATGCTTCTCTATTGGCCCTATGCCACATCTTTATTAAACACCGACTAACCATCGATAAAGAGCACTTGGCGGGGCGGAACGGATTATTTATCTCTGGCATCCTTGACAATGGCCCCGCGATTCGGATTTGCCGTCGCCGTCGAGATATAGACAATATGGCACAGCGGGGAAGTTGTGTCATAAATATTTTTAAATATCCCATGTCATTTCGCGAAAGATCTCTTTGCTTATTATTCCCCCAGCTTTTTTATTATTTCAAAAAAGACGAGCAAGAGGGCTCTTAGCCCGCTTAGTTAATGTTCTAAATCGGGCAATGGAATAATCGATTTGTTTAGAGCCAGAAAAACACCTCACTGACTGTGGTTCTTTCATTTATTATTTTCCCAGGTCTCCAGCTGTGACAGATGATGGCCTAAAATGGCGGCCACACCACCAATGCCGCCCGGATCCAACACCCAGCACCATGTGAGCCATGTGAATGGGATCGTCAAGCAATCGAACGGCCAGGGGAACCACCTAACCGAGGCGATAAACCAGCACTTCCAGCGGAAGCAACAACAGAACCAAAAGCACAACCAGGCCCAGCACAATTCTAGCCCCAGCATAAACCCCAATCCGAATCAGAATCCAAATCCCAACACTCCCGGCGGCAGTCGCTGTGGAAGCAATGAGCAGCTGGAGCTGCTGGAGCCACAGCATCCACAGGAAACCACCGCTGCCGCCGCCGCCGCCGGCAAGCCCAAGCCGAGCTGCCACTGCACCAACATTAGTATTATGCACCTCTTCCATGAGATGAAGCAGGAGTTCCCCACGATACCCGATGCCATAGTGACGCAATGCGTCAATGAGAATTGCCATCAGCGCGAGAATTGCATCCAGATGTTGAGGAAGGAGCTAGCCCTGCACCCCATCCCAGTGCAGAGCTATCCGGCCAAGGTGTTGCAGCAGCAGCAGCAACAGATCAGGCCTGCCAAGCCCCCGACGCCGCTGAAGCCATCGCGGGCAGCCCCGCCACAGCCGGATTTTGGCCAGAGCAATGGCATCGGTGGCGGCAGTCCGAGCTCCCCGGCCAGTCTACAGCCCAGGCCACGACCCACCACCCTCAACCTGCAGCGCCAGGTCAACACCCAGCTGCAGCAGAAGATCCAGCAACGGCAGCAGCGCCAGCAGAGGGATCAGCAGCCGCAGCAGCTGACGCCCACGTCGCTGAGCAAGCCGCTGCGCCGCGCACCACCCTTGCCGCCGCCACCCAAGCCAAATCCCAATCCCAAGCCCGGCAGCTTCTCCAACGATTCCTCCTGTCTCACCAGTCCCATGAGCTCCAGCGAGTCGGAGCTCTCTCTGAACGCGGCCGTCTTCTTATCGTCCCCAACGACGGCAGCCACAACAGCTGCCTCGGGAGCGGCGATAGCCACGGCTCAGCCACAGCAACCCTCTCCGGTGCGACATCGTTCAGTCATTACGCTCCAGCCAGAGCCGCCGTATGCGCGCGATTTCCTCAGCAGCAGCAGCAGTGGTGTGACGACGACAACGTCACCGCCAACGATAGCAACGCCGCCGCTACCCTCGCCCAGCTCGGCAGCGTCGCCGGTAGCCGCTGCTGGCGGACGCAAGAGCTTCACATCGCTGAATCTCACCCTGCGCCAGCCAACCACAGGACCCGCACAGTCGGCCATCGATATCACAGCCGGTCCGGCGCCCAGTGGCCAAGGCAGTGGGATAACCTACTCCAGCGTTAGCTTTGACGCGCGTCGCGGCACTCACAAGAACTTCCAGCTGACGGTGACGGAAGAGGGGAGTGTCTTCAGTGCGGGCTGCATCCGTCCCCGGGTTCCCTGCACCGGAGTGGGCTGTGAGCAGGCGGCTGCACCGACGAATCAACAGCCGCCGCCGTCAGCCGCCACGTCCGCAGTCCTGGAATCCGATGGCTACGGCGACGAAATGCAGATGGATGTGTTTCCGTATCCCACAGAGGCCCAGAATCACATAGTGGCCTCGAACTACAGCAACAACCAAGTGGTCACCGACAACAACAATGGCAACGGGAGCAGCAGCGTGGACAGCAGCCCAACGATGCCGCTGTACGTTGGAGTGCTGGAGGAGTGCGATCGCGAAGGTGAGTTCGTGGAGGGTTTTACCTGTGTATATATATATAGAGCAGGAATCTAGGGTCTTTATAGACACGTGTGCAAGGCAAGTGCCTTATTTATATGAGACTTTTCTATTGAAATACTCTAGAAGAAGGTATGGTGATTAAGGGAAGGGATTTGCCTTGTCGTTTGGGAAAAAATTGTTGATGCTAATTAGAAGTTATGATATAAAATGGTCATTATTGGTATGTGTAAAAATAATTTAAATATTCTGTATAGCAAGGGTATTCCCAGCTTCTTCCATTTCCATTTCGGAGTCCCCACATTCTTGTTATTATTGTGCTCCCGAAGCTCCATCGAAGCTTATCGGCCCAGCCAGACGTCGTCGTAGTTGGGGCTCCTGCCTGCCCCTTAGTTCGCTTATCAGGTTCGCAGGTTCTCGCCCAATATTGTTTACACTTGATAAGGAAATCGAATTACGCCCCAAAATAGAATTAGGGTGAAACGAGCGAACATTGTTGGCTGTCTTATGATCCGCTAACATGGAGCACACTTCGGGATGGCATAAATGCCAGCTGACACTGCCAGGGGTAACCCCCCTGGGAGTACTGATCAACTATAGAAACACCTTATAATAGATGCAATTAAGCCACATTGACGTCATAAATTAAGTAAAGAGAGCAATTTTGTTATCAGTGTGGCACAGAGATATAGAAAATGGTTACGACGGAATAGCAAAAGCAAATGGATGATGACAATTGTGGGATGATTTTACGTCATATTTGTAAACCTATGAAGGCTATTTACCAAAGGATTTACCAGCCTTGCTTAGATCTAGGTTTCTGATAACCCAAACAAACATTCCAAATAACAAACAGTAATTAAATTAGTGTTTGAAAGTTAAATTTCACAACAATGTGAAAGCAATGAGAACTTAACAAAGAGAAATGTGCTAAAGCTTTTAACGGGCCGCGTCTAAATGGATTATAGGTGTATGTTAGGGGTTTTATATGCTTCATTAAAGGTAATTCCCCTGCCATGAGGTCCATATTTATAGACCTCCAATTAGTTAGCATAATTTTCTACTTTGTTGCACTTTGAATTGCCCTTTTTGCAAATATCTGTATATATTTATATAAGTATTCTGCAACGCCCACGCCTTCGGTGGATTTATAGATTGAAATGTCTTTTGTCTGGCTTCTCACTTTGGTCATGTTTTTCACCCATTTTCCCTGTCGCTTTTCCGCCACCGCTATCTAGATTCTGCTCTCTGGCTCTCTTTTTATTTGATTTTATTTATACGCCTTGCTTTAACCGCTCTTTCTCGGCGAGACGTTCAAGTTCACGGCGAAATGTGTGGGAGAAAAGCCAGAAGAGAGAGAGAGAGCGAAACAGAGTGTGAGTGAGAGAAGCGAGGAAAATCTCTGGCAATTGATTGCCACCAAAGTATTAAGTATACGCAGCGTGGGCCCAAAAAGTCCGGCACTTACACTTTGACATTTAATCATCACGCGACGCGAGGCGATCACGAGAAAAGCACTTAAAATGTCGTTCATGGAATTTGGATAAGAGCTGCTTTCAAGCGAATCAAATGATCAATTAAGACAGCATAATGATGTGCGAATCTGGCAGAATCTCTCAGATCGGGCAGCACAGATCGCAGATCCCTTGGCCCACTGCCCTGCCGTTGTTGTTTTTGATGTTGATGTTGCTGGCTATTTCCGTTTGGAAAATCTATCAAGCGTCTAAAAATATTCAAAATCAAAACACCGCCGCAAATGCATCGCACCGACTCTTGTTTGTATTTATTTTTATTCTTATTTTTACCTTATTTTTTCGTAGGAATAAATTATTATTAGATTGATTTTTGCTTGCGCATTTTCACTAAATTTATCTATTTAAATATAAGTTGCCTCTGGCCGCAGGAATTGCTTGATTATTTTTAGCAGCAAAACAGAGTAATAAAATGTGAGGTATTAGACAGTAAAAATATATAAATCTAGCCGCGGGGGAAATATTTGGAATTGGAAATGGAATTTGAAAATTGGGAATTGAAAATATTTTGCCAACTTGTTGCCAAGGCATTCCGGAACAGGGATGGGCGGAGAATATCAAAATATTTATGCTGTCGATTGTTAATTTAACAATAAATGTGTTTAATAAATATTTTAAAAAGATATAATAGAAAACCTTTATGATTTCAGTGTTTATGTGTATACCATTTTCCTGGATTTATTAATTAAAGTCCCTTTATGTTTGTTTATTTTATTCATTAGCCCATGCCGCCACCATCGGGCGGCAAAAGCAGCGTCGCGACAAGTTGGCCAACGCTTTGAGGGACAACAAGAAACGGCTGCTCGTGCTGGAGCAGGAGATCAATATCCTCACGGAGCCGGTGCCCGTTGGCGAATCTGAAAGACTGGATAGAGATATCAAGCAACTGGCTGAGGACTGTCAGCAGCTCAATCAGCTGCTGAATAGGATAAATGGTAAGGAAAAAATCTTACTAAACAAAACTCACGGAATCGAATCTTATGTTTCCTTGTCTTCTCCACAGAACCCCAGTCTAATGACCCGGGCACTGGTTCCGCACCCAATTCCATGAATCGCCAGAACTCGGCACCCGTCAGCCAACAACAGCCGCAACAGCAACCGCCGCCACGACAGCGTCCAGGCGGCCGCGCCCAGGCACCGCCCAGTTCACTGCGCCTGCATTCGGTGCCGGCAGTGCCCACTGCCGCGACGCCAATACCGGACTTTGGCCAGCACCAGCAGCACAGCAGTGCACCGACCTCAGCCTGCTTGACGCCGCAGCAGCCCCTGCAGCAGGAGCCGCCCCCAACTTATGCCCAATACTATCAGTTCCAGCAATATTTGCATCAACAGCGACAGCAGCAATTGCAGCAGCTACAGGTGCAACAGCAGCAGCAGCAGATACTGCAACAGCAGCAGCAACAGCTATTGCAACAGCAGCAGCGTGCGGTCACCGAGGAGGAGGAATTCCAATCGGACTCCGATGCCGAGGCGGAGGAGCCGCTGGACTCGTGGGCCTGCAACATGTGTACATTCCGCAACCACCCGCAATTGAATATTTGCGAGGCCTGTGATTACGTGAGGATTCAGCCGGGTATGATACACTTTGTTCCCCCGGCTGCTGCTGCTGCGGCTGCTGGCGGCGGGACTGGGGATCAGCAGCAGCAGCCGCCCCAGCAGCCGTACGCACTGCATACGTAACCCATCACAAAGTTCTCCTAACGTGCTCGCTCGCTGCTCGCTTCCTTACCTCCTGCTCCGACTGTTCCTGCTCTGTGCATGTTCCGACTTTGAAACTGTGATAGCATTTAATTAACCTGGCGGCAGGTGCTTTACCTCCACTGCATGGCTCAGCCCCGAAAGACACTGAAACGAAAGCGAAAGGACGTCAACGAATTGCTTAAGCAGACCTGTTTTAAATTATTTCTTTTTGATTTATGTTATGTATGTTAATGGCAATTAATTTAGACACTAACTCTAACCACTAGTTTTAAGCGAAACGAAAGCAGAGTTAATTATTATTTATAGCCACCTAAAAAAGAGTAAATGAATAAAGAACGTTATTTAAATATTTAAACAAGCTTCGCAGCTCTATTTGTTGTACAAACTGTTGACTTTTTTCAGCACCCGTGCTGAGTCGCGAGGACATACATATAACCCTGTCGCCAGGCGAAAATCGTGAGTATAAGCCAAAATTTGTATTTATTTCTTGTTCCCTAAACTTTTCTTACTTGCAGGTATTATACACTCCTGGATCCTGTCATGACCTTCGGCCAATAGCAAGCGCTCACCATGAGAGACCCTAGACAGCTCCAGATATTGATACCTTGATTAACTTAAACTATATACACTATAAATAATATGTATTTCGCTTTATTGCCTACTTAATGTAAATTGTAAAGAGAAGGATATATTGCTGCTGGCAGCGATACTAGCTTAACTGGAATCTGTAAGGAAAAGACTTTAGCAACGCCGCAAATCAACTGAAATCAACTAGCAAATATTAATTGTAAATCAATCGTGTACATTTTGTATATAAATATTTAATTATATTATTGTCTTAAGGGGTTTTTCTACAAGAAAAAGGGAGTAGGATCCGTGGTAGGCTTTTCAAAAGCACCAAAGTAAATTTAACGAAATTAAAATTTCAAGTTAAGAGAATGTGTAACGTGTATTTATTAAATCGACATAAATTTGAGTTCTGTAGGGGCTTCAAATCTTGAGATTCGAGAAATACCAATCTTTTTATTTAAAAGTTAGCTTTGTTTTCTTATTTGAATTCTATTTTTTCTTTCTCTTTTCAAAATACTTAATAAATATCGATTAAAATGGTATATACTCATACCAGCAACAGAGGGTAACGGCAAATACCAGCGACGCAGTTGTGAGTACATACCGCTTTTCAAACTAGACTGACAATTTCGATATTTCTTTGGAAAAATATCGATAAGTTGAGATTTTGATAAATTATCAACAACCCTACTTACTGCCTTGGCGCTAGAAATAAAGTGCCAAAATCAGAGTCGAAATTATTCCTTCATTTTTCCAGCGCACGAGACAGCACGCATTTCGACTAAACCAATATGGCTCACTGCTTGCCAAATCCGTGTAAGAATATGCTTTTATTCGCGAATCTTTGAAAGTGGACGCCTTGTGCCCGCAAAAAACACGCATGGCACCGGCTGATGCGCAAAAAGGAATTGACAAAAGTTTGGTTAAAATTCTCATTTTGCAGCTATACAGAACTATTACTTCAAGGACTCCGTGGCCTACACCGAGGACAATGTACCGGTGCAAAAGATCTTCATCTATGGCTTGCCGCCGCAGGTAGCGTATGCCATTCAATCTGTTGCTTCGGTTCTATAATCCTTTGTTATCTTCCCCCCGCGCGCGACGCCAGCTGAAACAGAAAGTGTTGCAGGCTCACTTTGAAATGTACGGACATGTGCTGCGCCTGCAGATCTTCAAGCCAAAGAATGTGTCGAAGCGAGGGCATCAATTGACGCAAACTGGCTACGTGTTTTATGCCAAGAAAACGGATGCCGCCAAGTAAGTGCCGAAGCTGGGGCTTTGGCTAGCAGCGCATGCCTGACACCTCTCCCCCTTTCTTCTTCAGGGCCCTGCACAGCCGCATTCATCATCTGAACGGACTCAAGTTCCATGTGCAGGCCAGCGATAGTTGGCATCAGCCGGATGCCTACGGAATGCCCCGTCACCTGCCGGTTAGCCTGCCGAATACGGAGCCTCCGCCGCCGCCGCCCATTATGACCCTGAACGACCATTGTCTGGAGTTTGTAATGGCGTATCTGAAACTGCCGGATCAGATTCACTTTGCCAGGACTTGCCTGCGCTTCAGGGCGGTCTACGAAATGGCCACTCCAAGGCTGCACAAGTTTTTAGACTTGAACGAGTTTGAAGATATGACCGTGTGGGATATGCGAGACTTTTTCAGGCTGTCCGGCAAATATGTGGAGGACGCACTTGGCAGAATGCGGTGTACTCATAGCCAGCGCCTCTTCGACTTTCTGGCCGACGGCTGCAGAAATCTTAAGAGCTTTAATGTGATCAACTACATATTGTCCGTGCGCAACACGCAAAAGTTGTTTGCCAACAAGAACCTGCTCGAGTCGCTGGAGTTGCCTGAGTCGAATATTACCGACCGCTGTGTCTTGGCGCTGCGGCACCTGCGCAAGCTGAAGACGCTGAATCTCAGCCAGAACCCCTTAATAGGCGACACCATATTGAAGTTGCCCTGCACCATCGAGTCGCTGACGCTTAACGATTGCCGATTCATGGAGGTCAGGAACCTCCTGAAGGTTCTAAAGTCCTTCCACTGGCTGAAGGAGTTAAACATAAAGGGGTTGGATCCCCATGGCGTTCAGATGTACGAACACATGATCAAGGATAAAAGCTGCATGGCTCTGGAGACCTTGCGGATTACCGGTTTTGGTCACATCCGCTACGAGTTTGTGGCTCAGATTCCCAACCTGAAGCATCTGTCGGTCTTCTTAAGCGGGCTGCGCGGAGAGCTCTTTGAGCAGCTGGCGATGCACAAAGCCACGAAACTGGAGTGCTTGGAGATCATGGGTGACGCCAATATCACCAAGGAAATGCTTCTCAACATTGCCAACTTGACAGAATTACAGCGTCTTGTATTGCCGTGGATTGAAAGGGAGGCAGATCTAGTCGATTCGTTCGGCAGCAGCGGTCACCAAAAGCTGGAGAAGTTTATCGTAGCCGCATCTCTAACAGTCAGCGACCAGGCGGTCCTTAAGTTCTTCGGGGCATGTCGCCGGCTAAGCTACATCGGCCTGGGAAGTCGCACCAAGGTAACCAACGAACTTGCACAGGGAATCGTGTCGCGTGTTCGGCAAGAGATCGCCAATAAAGAGATGCATCGGAAACTGCCCATCGAATTGCATGTCTTATCGGATCATATAATAGAATCCGTAAGTAGTGTTTTATATTTATATATCTTTTATATTATGCTAAGGAGGATATTTTACCCTATATAAGCTAGCCAGCTATTTTCCCTTTTAGAGAAGCTTTACGAAGCAAAGACCAGAATATTAATCAATGATTAATCACTCATTTCGCTGAGGGGCAATCATAAATGATAAGGTTCGGGTTGACGTACAATCTGCGTAGACATTGAACCCAAAGCTCGTTCACACATTGAACTAGAAAGCGTACTTTTGTACGGAAGATTCTTAAAACAACAAAATAGTAGTTTAATTCAATTTATTTATTTTTCGAAAGAAATCTAGACAAAGGTCTCGAGGTAAAATTCGTATAAAAGTTTCGTTCCCTAATTTTGATCCAAGACTCCGGTTGTGTTTACACCATCCTTTTCCAATATGTTTAGCGCTATCTCCGACATTTTGTCATTCAAAGCCTTACTACTCCTGGAGGTGGCGGCCTGCAGGTTCTTGATGACCCGCTCCGATGCCTGAATGGTCAGCGCCTTTGTCAGGTCAATCTCATGCTGGGCGGTGGGTAGGTTTAGCTTGACGGCGCGAGATGATCGCGACTGTGTCACGACCATTGAGTATATATCTATGGCGGCGTTCGCCAGCCGGGTCAACAGGTACTGCTCGTGCACAATGTTCTTGTTGTAGCGCAGCAAGAGCTCCTCCACGGACTGTCCAAAGAGGTCGATGCAATGGGCCGTTTTCTTGGCATACGGCTGAAGCTCGTCCACAACATGACCACTGAGGTCTGTGCCGCCCAGGCCGACCGTTGAGGCAGCCCGCTTTGAGGCCTCCTTAAAGATTAGACCCAGATTGGCAGACGGATTCTTAAAGGCACGCTGCAGCTCCTTCAGATGCGAACCCGCATACTGGATGCCCGTCAGGGCGATGAACAGCCGGAGAATGTCGTTGGTGCCCTCGAAGATTCTGAAGATCCTCAGGTCGCGCAGCACTCGTTCGAGTCCAGTGTCCACCATGTAGCCCATTCCGCCCAGTATCTGGATGGCCTCGTCGCAGACGTACCAGGCGCTTTCCGAGGCGTAGATCTTGGATATCGCCGCCTCCAAGTGATAGTCCTTGCTGCCGGCATCCATGTTCTGTGAGATGGTGAACGCCATCGACTCGGTGGCGTACTGAAGAATGCTCATTTGGGCCAGCTTCTCCTGGATAGAGCCGTACGTCTTCAGTTTGTGGCCAAATTGCACGCGATTGTTAGCGTGTGCCGTGGCCAGTTCGATGCACTTAGCCATCGTTCCCGACAGCGTGGCGCCCATGCCGAAGCGACCATTGTTCAGGATGTTCATGGCCACCTTGAAGCCATCTCCCTCCTTTCCCAGCACATTCTCGATGGGGATTTTCACGTCCTCGAAGTAGACCTCTGCCGTGTTCGATGACTTGATGCCCATCTTCTTTTCGGGGGGACCACTGGTCACGCCGCCAAATGATCGCTCCACAATGAAGGCGGTCACCTTGTCCCGCTTCTCGCCCGTCTTGGGGTCCACCTGCTCGGTCTGGGCAAATACGGTCATGATTTCGGCAATGCCGCCGTTTGATATCCAGATTTTTGATCCGTTCAGCACGTAGTGCTTCTGGTCGGCGCTCTTAACAGCACGACAGCGAATGGAACCTGCATCGGAGCCGGAGCTCGGTTCTGTGAGGGCAAAGGCCGCGTACACCTTCTCGGAGGACACCTTGGGCAGGTACTTCTGCTTCTGTTCGGGCGTTCCGTACAGCAGAATTCCCTTAAAGCCGATGCTCTGGTGGGCACCGATTGTAATGCCCAGTCCCAAGTCGTTGGCGCCCACAATGGCGCACAGGCGTCCGTACTGGGTGTTGTTCAGGCCGAGGCCGCCATAATCCGACGGCACCTGGATGCCAAAAGCACCCAGTTCCCACAGCGCTTCCGCTGTGGTGTCGTCCATTTTGGCATTCGCATCGTTTCGGGCCGCGTCGTTGACCTCGGCGAAGAAGCGCTCGAACGGGTCCACCAGACTGTTGGTCAGCTCCTTCTGGTCGGTCGTCAATACGTCCGGGTAGGGAAACACTTGGTTCGCCACCAGCGATCCTCTAAATATGTTGGCCATAAACGACTCATTTTCGTTGGCCTTTGGCTGCTGCTGGCTGCTTGCTAGTCTTGGAGTGGCGACTGCCAGGCGTCGGCAGGATGTGGCAGCACCACCACTTACCGCCGCCAGCTTGCTGCTGCTGCTCAGGATCGTGTTTCTCCACATAATTGCTGCGATTGTCCAAGTGTTTAGTTAATTCGCCCTTTGGACTATGGAAATCAGTGTGACCGCATCAGCGATCATCTGCTGCGTCGTTTTTATCATCATCACAACCTTGACCAACATACATTTTTCGGTATTTTTCACCCACAAGTTGCGGTATTTGTAAACCTGGTGTTTCGGTTCTCGATTCTGTTTGTTTATATGAATCTTAATAAATATAATTATTTCAGTTAGGGACAATTAAGAAGAGTAATCTAAAAACTATCTTAAATCCGCTGTTCATTTTGTAGGATTCAGATAATATACCGAAGGACATTATTCAAATAAAGTGCACATTCGACCCCGTTATACAATGCTGTTTTGGATACGATGATTACAACTTCGACCCGGATGACGCGGACTTTGATGATTTAGAGGACACAGACGACGACGAACTTGAAGATGAAGATCGTGAATTTATGGGCTTTTTGAGTGATGACGACGATGACGATGAATTCTATCTGGACGCTGCAGGAGGCTATGTTCATCCTTCGTGGCCCTACGACGAGGTTGGTGTATTTGTTCCCTTCGGGCTGTTGGACGATGATTAGGTGCGTTATTTCGTTATATTTTGAAAAGTATATGCTTATTCGAATATTTTCTACCCAAGGTGTATTTAAACAATGGCCTCGATAAATGCTGAAATAATGAACTTAATGGATGACATTTTTTGAGATAATTTATTTATAATCATTTCAATTATCTTGTTATTATCCCTAGTTTCAAATGAAATGAAATGTTTTGGTTTTTAAATATAAGGATGGTTTTTCCCCTGCCGGCGTGGCTGGTCTCATTGAAGCAGAATCGAATCACGATAACGATAGCGATAACATTTATCGTGAATACATTGTTTGAATATGAAAATGTATTTTTTTAAATAAAGTTTTTCTTCTATTGTTCAAAGTGTTGCCATAATTAATAATAATAATAATAAATAACATTTTTTGAAATTTTTGTAAGCATTTTATTTTCTATGTATTGTCTTTAATTCACTTTGGTTAACTAAAGTTCTAGGAAATAGCACTAAATTAGTGGACGTTTATAAAATGTTTTCCCCTGCTTGCTACTTAAATTATATTACCGTTCCCCTTTTGAAACTTTATGGAAATAGGGCTGCCTTTGCGGTGCGCGGGAGTCACACAACTTCCGGCATCCTTTCCGGACGACCTTCGCTGTAGGTGTTCGCCTCACATGGGCGGTGAGCGGAAAACCACCACCCACAACACTTGACTCTGGTGGACGTCACATTAGCAGACAAGTCTGCACCTCGTGGGAGCTCACCACATTGCCTTAATGGCAGTGTAGGGCCAGCGACGATTTAACTTTTCAACCTGCTGCCATAAGTTCCATGATAATTGACTTGCGTTTGAAATGGAAATTTATAAATCAATAAATTTTAGTGCTCCATGCAGGTGAAGGAGGGAGTGAGGTAGTGCGTCCTTTCCTTCCCCATGGCCCTGCCATAATTATACACGTTGACGTCTGTCCTGTCGCCGTGGACTGGCTTTTGTTATTGTTTGCACTGAAAGACGTTGCCCGGGGCTCTCATAAAGCCGTCAAATGCGGCAGTGCAGTGAGAGAAGCGTTTTGCTTGGTTTATTTATATATTTAAATTTAGGTAAATTATAAAAAATTGTATAGAATTTGTATATGAAAATATTAATCGATTTTTTAATGGATTTACATCTTTAAAACCAAAAATTTGGGGTTGTTGTTTGCAAATTTTTAAAATACTTAAATCTCGAAACTCCTTCCTCTGTTGCTTGATTTTCTCACCGTGCAGACCTGGGGCCGGCGGCAGTCCGCACGGAAACCAAAAATCCAATAAGCCATCGGTGTGTGTGCCAGAGACCGGGTTTGGGTTTCAAGCCTTGCGTGCTCCCCGAAGACTTCGGTTCAGATGTTTAGTTCGCATTCGCCACCCGTTAGTTCAGGTCGCCCCCAAACACAATGGCCAAGTTCAGTCCGCATCAACTGTCGAATCCTCGCGCGAATGTCTTTATCCTGGTCAATCTGGGATGCGAGATGCTCTACGTGATTGATCAGCGGTTAAAAGCACAGCAGATCGCACAGGATAAGTCGATTCAAGGTAAGCGTATGAGTTATAACTTTCGAGTGAGCTACGAAAAGTCAAGTTCAGGATGAGAATACTGGGTCAGGTAATTCAAGAAAGCTTAAGCTCCATTAATTTCCCATGCAGTTATCCATGATGTGACCACTGTGCTGCTGGAGCCCAAGTTTATCGACTCCCTTCTCAACGGCTCCAAGCACAACAACGCCCAGCTCCTAACTGCCGAGCACTGCAAGTTCATGCTAAACGATATCGCCACCTGCTCGCTAATGAGACTCGACGAGCAGTCGATGGACAAGCTGTGGAACCTCATGACCGTGGTCTACAAGTGGCAGTTGTTCGTGTCCCGCCATCAGCACCACCTGCTGGAGATCACCTTCCGGCATTTGGAGGCGGTCAACAGGTTGTATCCGGACGCCAAGCGACACATGCTGATTGACTTCACGAAGAACACGCTGCTGGACTTCTGGAATGCCTGCGGGGAGGAGGCACAGCTGTCCATCTACCAGACGAACAGAGCCTGGCTGCAGTGCTTCAACACGAAGATCTCGCTGCTGATACGCCTCGGCTTCCAGGCCATGGATGGCAGCTTCATTAAGGAGGTGGATCAGGAATATTTTGCGGATTTTGTCCAGACGGCAGGGGATAATATCTATGTGAAGAGTGCCGAGCAGCAGCAGCGGGAGCGAGAGCGGGCACGAGAACCCAACAGCATGGATCAGTTGGCGGCCCAGCTGAACATCCGTTCGCCGAGCTGTGGCGAGGATCTGCAGCCCATCAATGCCCGCCAGTTTCAGCAGCAGTTCGAGCAGGCCTTCGGCAGCGTCCTCTTCGATGAACCCTCGTCCACGTCGTCCACCGGCTGCGAATTCGTTCAGCTGCAACCCACAACTCCGTCCTCATCCTCCAGTGAGGCGGCAATGGCAATGTCCAGGGGTTCGGCGCTGAACCAGAACCTGCTCGATTTGTACAGCAAAATGCCTTAGGGCGTTCAGTTAGAAAATATTGTATTTCTCGTTCAGTTTTCAGTTGGTTTTTTGTAAAATAATTATAAAAACGACCATGGGCATTGTATAGTAGTTCTCGTTTGTTTTTTTTTTTTTTGTTTTGTTTTTGTTTTCATCGAAGACATTGTTGTGATCAAAAAATAAATCAACGTTAGAACTTTGAGCTTAAGACTTGTGTGAAAATGTGGGGTGTAGTGGAGGCTGGGTGCGGGTTTAAAAAATAGAAATAGAAAATATGTATAATCAAAGGTCGAAATGTACAATTACAAATATAAAAGTTTCGGGTCTGATCCGTGATCCTTGATCCTCCCATCTCGCTGCCGCGCCTATGCTACAGACTTATGGCAACAACATGTGTTTAGTTATCAATTACTCCTCGCGTGTGTGTGTCTCGCTAATACGATTCTTGCAGTCAAAGTCAGCAAAGGAAAAGTTCGTCCGTGTTGTTTTGTTGTGGTTGTTGGTGATTGGGCCAGCGGACAGCTGGTCAGATTACATCTTCGCCTTGAGCGGCACTGCGTCCACCATGATATGCAGCGCCATCTTCAGGCACTCCTCCGCCGAACTGATCTGCTCGCACGGATAGGCAGCTCCGTATTGCGTGAGGAAGTCACAGTACTTGCGATAGTTGCTCGCCGCAAAGTCATAGTTGTAGGCGCCCAAAGACTTCATGTCCGTGTCATCGGTCACCGATGGCACCGTCGCCTTGTGCGGCATCCGGCCAAAGGTGGGGTAGTCCAGCTCGCAGCCCTCGCATTTGCAGTCGAAGCGATACTGCATGGACAAGGTGTCCAGCCTCTGCTGCTTGTTGAAGATGGCAAAGTGGGCGCTGCGGGGAAGGAGGGTTAAGTTTACATATTATTAGCTCAAACTTAAGATTTCTCCAATTTCAGAACGTATAGATACTAACCCGTAGTTGTCATAGAGCACATTTCCCGCCTTAATGGGCCGCAGGACGAATAGGTACGCCTTGGTGCCCTCGTATATCCGTAACGTGTTCGGCGCACACGAATGGTTGAGCATTGAGAGGAAGGCATAGGCTCCGGACGAGTGCGTCTGGTCGTCCTTTGTCTCGTTTACCTGCTCCACCAGGTCGATGCCGTGCATATTCGATGGTGACGTCTGCAGATGCCGGAAGAGTAGGTCCGTGAAGAAATTCATGCCTTCCTCCCCGCCCAAATAGTCCTTGAGGGGCGTATATTCGATAATAAAGTGCTTGAGCACGGCACAGACAACGGAGCGCTGGAAGAGATCGGAGACGGAGCGCAGGTGCTGGTTGGTCACCAGGCCGTGGATGGCCCGATATTGCTCCTGCCGCGTCAGCTGCCCGTAGTCCAGGTCGAATGCGCACTTGTGCTGATTTTGCGGCTGGTCACAGAACGTCATCAGCTCCTCGATACTGGGGAAGAGATCCAGGGCGGCCAGGGTGGTGCGCAGCGCGATGCCGTGGATCTTGTTGAACATGCGGTGCAGAAAGTCGATGATCGGGCACTCGAATCGGTGGTAGGTGGACGTGGCCTGCTGCTTGCACTCCTCCGAGCAGAACATCACGGAGCAGCAGCTGTCGCAGGGTATGAGGGTAAGGTAGTTCTCCCGCTTGCAGGTGGCGCAGCGGATGTACCGCATGGGCGGAAGCAGCGTGGAGCAGAACGGTTGCTCAATAGCCACCATATCGCCGACGACCAGATCCCGGTTGGTCACCACAAATCGTCCCTCGTCGGCGGACTCGCGCAGCTCCAGGCAGTCGGCGATATGCGGCACCTGGGCGTGCGGATCGAAGCTTAGCTTGAACTCGTAGGGCACCACGTCGGGCGGCTGCTGCTCCAATAGCTGCTGGCAGTCCCGCTCCCGCTTGTCCAGCTTGTGACTCAGCCTAGCCGGATAGTTGGCCGTCCGTGCCAGCTCTATGTTGGCCAGGCACTCCCGATAGCGCTTCCACTCGAAGAGGACGGCCGACCGGTTGGCATAGCCTATGGAAAGGTGCTCCGAATTGGGCTCCGCGTAGCATATGCTTTTGTTGTACAGCTCCAGTGCCTGTCGGGGGAGCGGGGGCTTCGATTAACATTTGAAACAGCCGGGAGGCGCGCCTCGATCCCTACTCACCTGAAAGTATTTCCGGTTCTTCAGCGAGAACTGCTCGTTGCCGAGCATGCGGAACTCCACGCTCCGCTTGTTGCACTTGTCCTCGCGCAGCGTCACATTTAAAAAGATCTTCTCCATGTACTTGAAGTCGATCAGCGCCCGCTCCACGAAGTCCACCTTGCGGTAGTTCTCCTTCAGCTCGTTGAACTTGCCGGAGATGATGCCGATCAGCTTCCAGTCGTTCAGCTTCTTCACCAAATCGTCGCTCACGTCGTACACGTCCATGTTGTGCTCCATTCCCGTTTCCCTTTCCGCTACCAGTCGTCCCTGGGGCTTTCTCCGGTTCGGATCGGATCCTTCGGTCCGCGTGTCGACGCCGCCGCCTGTTTTTTTCAGCCGGAAAATCGGTTTGTTTGGCCCTCTGCCGCTGCCGCGAATTCGCTTGCTGGAGCACGTGCTAACCGGTAATTTGCGATTTCACAGACAATTTCTTGACTTGGCAATGGGGCGTCGAGTGTCCGTGTCCGCAAGGCGATTTAAAATTTTTTTATTTTTTCTGGCAATCCAATAGGGATGTGAAAAATATATCAAAATATTAAATATATCGAT
>JAEIIM010067052.1:0-13586 GCA_018874515.1 Drosophila greeni | reverse complement strand
ACACAAATCGGTCTAAATATAAACCCCTCCTTATATACCCAAGCTGAGATCCTTGGTTGCCGTTATTCTCTGCTTTAAAAATAACCGCCGGAGGCAGCTCCTCTTCTGCAAGAGTCTCAGGAAAGTCGTTCTGCTTAGGGTTTATTTTCGGGCGTGATCGTTCCGTCGAACTCACACCTACACGCCCCACTCGCGGGCGCTAATTCGCAGCACGAATTTCGCGATTTGACAACACCTAGGCGTCAGACGAAGATCGAGTGAAATTTCTAGGATACCCGGGTGTTTTCCCACCGCGAAGTGATGGATTGGATTGGCCGCCAAGACATACTCCTAGACCAGCACCGAAGACTTCTCTTATCAGGGGGTGTTTGACTCTAATTAAGGCCGAGTGTTGATTATGAGCGGCAGAGTGATCGGCGATTGGCCATTTGATGCTAGTGACCCTGAACTTGATGGATAGAGCATTGTCTGGCGTCGTCTCTTTTGTGTGCGTGTTAAAATTGGCACCTGGGCGTTATAGTATATATACCGAGATATCTGTGAATCCGTAGAGCTAGCGCTACCGGTTGCCAAGAGGGCCGCACATTCGCTAATTGATTCGCTTACTACGACTCCAACCAAGGCAATTGGACAATTGCGGTGGGCCGACATTGAACGGGGGCACGGATTGGATGGCGAATTGTCTCGCAGCTACCCGATGGCAATAACCAGTTTGGTCAATTGCCTAGAGTCAACGTACCAGGTGACCCCAACACGTGCCGCTCTGCGTCCGGCAGTCATCTATGCGAAGGAGAGAAGAAGGAAGCCCTAAGTTAATGACGTAAGCCGGGCCAGAAATTGATTAGACCACGGATGACGCAGAGACGGTGGCCACCTAGTCGTGACCAAAGCGCCGATTTGTGGCGAGATGAAACTCAAGCTTGCCAGTTCGACAGGTTTTCGCTTTTCGGATAAGGCACGTGCTGATTCACTAAGTGTGTCACCATGTGATGAAAGCCCCACAACTAGGGAGGGGCTGATGATGATCAGCGGAGGGTGCCGGGGAAAGGTGATTCCCTCCCACACTTTGGACACGCTCGGCTTGGGATTTAGTTGGTTTATTTATCAGTTTATAATACGTATTTGAGTGAGTTGCGTGTGTATACATATGAGTTAATTGGCTTAAGACCTACTGGCCACAATCGTGCCCGCTCTCAGTTGCATATTTGGAGTAAATACTGTAGTTCGTACACATACATAATCTCGTGAGCGCGGGTGCCTAGTTATTACAATCTCATTATGGGTTAAACAATTGACACTTTCTGCCGGCACACAACAAGGACATCTACAAGCGTGTGGTTTTTTTTTCTAGGCGTACAAATACGTAACATACATACATCTATGCAGTACACAGAAACAGGTACAACTATGTGGAATGCTGACATTTCTGACGCCATTGCTGACCCTTGGAATATTTACGCTAGCTAATACAGAGTACATTGTGGCTTATAAATAATTGTTGCTTAGATAAATAATTGATATAACTTCCATAGAGTTCCGGTAATATCAGTGAGATTTCATCAGTGATTAAACAATTTGCTTCGCCAAAAGGCGGCTTCAACAGTTACAAATACTCTTAGCTGTGGAGTGTGTGACAGAACATAAAACTTAAATATATACAATAGTAAAACTGTAAACCTGTGTAGAGATTCTCAAAGGAGTATTCTTGGAATAATGCTCATAGATACTGAGACAATACAGAGAGTCGCGGAATGTAGGACTTAAATATATACAATGTACTTTGGGGTTTCGGTTCCAAGTGAACACATTGACAAAGGTGCATCTTTATCGATCGCTAACGCTAATCACAAAACAATAAATCAGTCCTAACATATTTACACGGAATGCTGATCTGTTCAGATATAGAGATACAATTACCTAATAGGACTAATACAACAAGTGTGCGATGCCAAGGACTTGCTGATCTGGCACAAAGCGGAATCAAAGCTGGAGCCATGGATCCTTATCTATCCGGGAACAGTGACTCGTAGCTTGGCGGCAGATCCTTGGGTGTCGCCGGCTGCTGCTGCTGGGGATCGTGCTCATGCAGCACGCCATCATCGTACTGCGGACCCGTTGGCAGCTCAATGGTAGGCACATCCGACTGCGAGCGTAGGTAACAATTAGTTTGCAAGTCCATATCATTTCGAGAACTATACTCACCCTGGCCCGTCGCTGGTTAAAGCGGGCGGCGGAGGCCTCGTGCGCTCGTTGCTGCACCGTGATGCAGTTCCAGTACTTCCAGCAGATCCAAACGCAGAAGCCCACGCCCAGCATGGTGAAGATGAGCGACGTCAACGCCGAGATCGCCACATTGGCTGTGTCTATCTCCTCCGTCAAGATGGCGTCGTGGAAGCAGGTGCCTTCGTCTCGGCATGGAAACAGGCAGTTGGTGATGTTGTCGCGCACAAAGTGACGCGAGATGCACGAGTACGGGTCCTTGGGATCGCACAGGAAGTCGCCGTTGAACTGACACTCGGAGTGGGCTGTCAGAACCATACGCAGCTCAAGTGGATCGCCCAGAATGTGCCGCGAGCGATCAATAAAGATGTGAACGTTCACCTCGCGGTCACGCTGGTCGAAGATCATCCGCCCGGCCGGCCCATCGATGGCGATGTCCGTGCAGATGCGCTCGCTAGGCGAACGATTGCCACTGCTGAACTGGATGTAGTCGATGCACTGCTTCGACACGGGATCGCGCCGAAACTTGAGCCGCGTGATGATGGTGTAAATGCCACGCGGCGGCCGCTCGTTGGTCAGCACACGAAACTGACAGTCGTACTTGATCTTGTTGGCCGCATGTCCGTGGGGCAGTGTCAGGTTCCACGCCTGCGTTATGATCGCCCCGGAGTCGTCGTCGAATTCCAGTCGCACCGTGGGGTCACCCCGGAACGGCTTCGACAGTGTGTAGAAGAGTTTGTCCGAACACATGCTGTCCTGCAGGCGAACTGGAACAGTGGAGTGAATAATAAGACACAGGAAATCACTTGACCAACCCACTAATCACACTCACCATTTTTGTAGGCAGTGGAAAAAGCGACCAGCATCGCCAGGGGCCAAAGCGCCCCCATGCAGCACTTGCCCAACATCTTGGCACTTGCCCACACGTCCCGAGTGCGTCCTTACTGATCCGTGACCTTTTAGTTTAATTAAAATCCCAGTTCAGACAGCATTTGCGTTTCGTTTGTTTATTGCTAAAATTGTAATAATGTGACCGTGATGGAAATGCTGAAATACGCTTGCAAGGAAGTTAGTATGGAAAAATACTAACAGACAATAATAATATATCACTTGGTATTTTTTTTTGTAAAATCGTCTTGACAAAAAATATCGAAAAATATCAAATAAAAATATCGCAATTTCGATATTTGGAAAAACAAAAAACCGTGATATTAAAGCAGTGACACAAATTGATAATTTGTATTACTTTTCTCCACATTTCTTAAATTCAAAATAAGATAATTTTTCTTAATTTATTTAAAATTAGTAGATTTTTAAAATTTTTGGGATTTTTTAGGGAGAAATTGTATCCTTTTGAGATTTTTTAGGGAAAAAGTTTCATCTGGCAACACTGTATATATCAATCTAATCACAGTTGTTACGTGAGAGTTTTCAAACGGATAATTATATAGTTTCCAAGTGTTTTCTTGATTTTTTACCTCAGGAAAGTGTCTTGCAGTGATTGTACAAATGTATTAGCATAAAAAGGTATGTTTATTAAAGTGTTTGCGGTGCAAAATTGTGTTTTAAAGAGGCAGTGAAAAAACGTGTGTGCATGTGTGTTGGTAACAAACGTGGCTTTGTCTGGGGAAAACCGATGAAATCATGGTGGAAAACCGGACAAGGCCATCCACAAATATTTGATTTTTGGTTCTTCTATGCAAAACAGGCCCATAGCACGATAAATATAAAGAACTTTTGGTTATTTATGGCGAGGCCATTAGGCGTGCAAAAAATGCATGTCTCATGGCCGCCATATTGAATTTTCGCTACATACATACGTATGCCTGTGTATGTGTTGCGGCGGCTTGTTTGTGGACGCGCGTGATTGTTTACATATGGGTGGCATTTAATAATCGCAAGAAAACGCGTATTAACCAAATTGGCTTTAATTAGTTTAATGCTTAGTAGTAATTTTAGAAATAATAATTGTGCCTTCCTCTAATCTGATGTGTTTTTCGTTTCTCCCTTTTGCAGCAAAAACTAACAACTGCAAATTAAGTTGAAAGCCTATAATCTTGATCTAGGATCAAGGAGCAGCCAAGCCACGTCTGGCGGCCAGAATGGAGCAGCTATTTCAGAACTACCGCGAGGATGAGCGGCGGATCGGCGAGGAGTATCTGTCCAGTTTGCAGGATCTGAACTGCAACAGTAAGCCGCTCATCAACATGCTAACGATGCTCGCCGAGGAGAACATCAGCTATGCCCCCGTCATAGTTCGCGTTGTGGAGTACTACATCAGCCAGGTTAACATAAAAACAAGCGTAATTTTTTAGAGGCCAAGACACCCACACCCACACGTGCTCAGTGAATAGAAGGTATCTTCCAGCGACGACACCACGAGAGTTGAGACCATGTTGAAATTGTGATAGAAAGTGTGGTTTGGATGCTGTTTGATTTTGCAAGGAAATCCAACGAGAGGCAGGGTTTTTTTTAGTTTTTAATTATGAGTTATTAATTTTCAATGATTTTGTTCCTTTTATTCATATTTGACTTAAAAAGTATTTTAAATCGTCGATTTTTACTATATTCTTAACTATATCCGATGTTAATCTTACGTGTTGATCGTTTAACTTTTATTTTATAATGGTAATCGTTTTAATAACTATTATTATCTGCCCTTGGTGGAATTTCTTAGCAAATGAACCTTCCCCCCATAAATCTCCTTAACGCTAGATAGGTTCTAAATCTAAACATTTATCACATAATTTGGGTTTTAAGCCGGAACCATCAATGAATTTAAATCCTCTACAAAGGTAAGACTGCTCCTTTTTTTCTTATTTCTTTCTACTTTGGTTTCCAGAGTTTAAAACTAAACAAGAACACCAAAAAAAAAAGATTAATAATAAACCAAAAACAAGAAAAGCCGAAAAAACGCAATAAAAAGAGAAAATACTTAAACAATTGCCACCAAGTTGTCTTTTATTTTATACAAAAAACATTGACTGCTTACCATCATCGTTCGTAAGAGAGTGATGTGCAGCAATTTTTGTATTGCCAAAAAGAAAAGAAGATAATCGCAAATTTTGGTAACATATTCAATTAAAAGCCCTAAATTGTTCAATTTCAATGCTTTTTCGCTTGAAAATGGGATAAACCCAATGTTAAATTAATACTCCGAACACTACACCGCCCCAGATATGTTTAGTTCCCTGTGTTAGAACCCCTATCTCGTGGAGATTAGGTCGCTTCACCTTGGAGTTAACCAGAATTAAACCAGCTTCAAAAGCTACTGTCGTGGATGACCTCGTTGGATGATGTCGCTGGATGAGAACGCTGGCCGTGCTGTGTCTGTTAGTCGTCGTTCTTCCCAGTTCGCTGCCCCTATCTCTGTTCGAATCGCGGTCTCTGCTAGCGACGCCCCCACTAGACACTTATTGTTCTCTTTTCTCACCTATTTTACCAAACTCTAAACAGGTGGCGCCCGAGTTTAAATTGCCCATACTTTATTTAATTGATTCGATAATAAAGAATGTGAAAAGCAGCTACGTCCAGTTGTTTGGACAATGCATAGTCAACATATTCCTCAACGCCTTTGAGTCGGTAAGTCACCATCCCTAATACCGAAAGGATATTCTGAGAAACTAATAGTTTTTCTTTATCGCAGGTTCAAAACTCGCAGTCCCAAGTCCTGGAAAAGGTTCGCGAGCGCATGTATGCCCTCCGACAGACCTGGAACGAGGTATTTCCCCAATCCAAGATGTATGCCCTGGATATGAAGGTCAAGCGTCTGGATAACAACTGGCCCATTACCGCCAAACAGCCTGCAGCCAACAAGATCCATGTGAATCCAGCCATTCACGTAAATCCAGACTTTTTGAAGACTGTAATTATTCCTACAAACTCTTAAAAATAAGCTTAAACTAAACTAGATTTAATCCCTTGCCAGGGCATGGTTCCCGTGATGCCCGTTAACCCCACACTGCCCAGCGACATGGAGGAGATTCTGCAGGCCAAGACCCGCGAGCTCCTGGAGCTCAAGAAACGCAAACTTGAGCTAGAGCTAGAGCAAACCAAGAAGCATTTAGAGGAGCAGGAACGTCAGCTGAACGATGCGATAGCTCCTATGGTTATGCCAGGGCCAGCTACTTCTGCCATAAGGCCGCCCCATATGGATCCCTCCGCGGTGGGTGCCATGCGACACCAACGGCCGCCGCCACCCATGGGTGTAATGCCCAACATGCCAGTGGCCCCGCAGGTAAGCCAAAACTTTTAAGGGAGATTTTTCTTATATTTTAACTAATCTTTGATTCCCCTTCTACAGCAGTTTGCGGCCAAGCCAAAGGTAAATCCAGTCAATCCAGCCCTGCTCAACTCTGTGCGACACCGGGATCCGCGACTGGCGCGCCAGATGCAGTCGCAATCTACGACGCAGTCGGTCGCACCCGTGCGCACCGATCCCCGCCTGGAGGCCAAGTCAAACCCATCGACCTCACAGAAATCTAGTCGATCGCGCAGCAAGTCACCTGTGCGTAATAGCAGCACTCGCTCAGGGAAGAGCAACCATGCCAGCTCGTCCAACCGCAAGCGAAGCGAGTCAAAGAGCTCCACGGCCTCGTCGTCCTCGTCGGGCACCGATGTGCGCCATAAGAATGGCAGCAGCTCGGCTCAATCGCCGGTGAAGCGATCCGGGAAGAGCTCATCCAAGGATCACTCGGATCGCTATGCTCGCAACGGATCGCCCACCAAGCGCAAGAGCTCTTCGCCTAGCGCTTCGCCCTCCAAGTCCAAGCGTAACACATCACACAAGACCTCCTCGTCTTCGTCGAGGGGAAAGTCATCAACCGGACGATCGCGCAGTCGATCTCCGGTCTACATGGACACGGACCTACGACGCAGCAAGTCACCACAGCCAAAGGCAGCGGTGCCCGTCTCCCTACCTCAGGTGGCCACATCGTCATCGTCGTCATCAGCAGCAGCAAAAGCACCAAATGATTTAGAGAAACGTAAGAAACAATTTTTAATTCTAATTTCACACTTGTTAGCCAGCAACCAAGTCGTCGTCTCCTTCGACTTGGAACGTAGCCCTACTAAATACGACAACAGCGTAGTTGAAAATGCAGAAATAACGAACCGAATTGGCGGCACTCGATGGCTTAGGCAGGTGGAAAAAGGGCGGGTTCTTAAGGTCGTTGGCGGTTGAGTTGCTAAAGGAAGTCCTCGACTATGCTTTAACCGATGTCTGTGATATAAAACCAAACTGTGATGCCATGTGTGCCCATGGATATGGGTATATACGCGTATACGTTTTGTTTTTGGCAATTATTCTCCGAGATATTTGATTGTTTCCCGCTGGAGTTTACAAATCTTCTGCTGTTTCCATTAGATCTTATTTATTTTAAAGAAATATCTTCATAAAATCTTCATTTTCTGCTGGAATGTCGGGCATCCTTCGTTGTTTTCTGGCTGGGGGAATTTGCTTATCGTTTTAAGGCAACAAATCAACCTATAATAAACTAACTTATGCCATATTTTTTGATAAATACTTAAGCCTGCTTTAATGAATTCATAAACAAAAAGAAAAACCAAAACGTTTAAACAATTCATAACGAAAAGTGTAAATAAATGTGTTTGAAACCCTTTTGCATTCCAAGTTGTTTTAATTAATGCAAAATACAAAGCCAGGTGCCGCCAACGAAAAGAGTACAAACTAAATTTAAACCCAAACCCAAACCATGTCAAGTATATTTCCTGTAAAACCTTTTAAGCCAAACCAAACAGACTATTGATAAATTTGATGATTGATTAGATGGAGAGATAAACTCAAATAAAATAAAGACTGCAGACTGTTTTAATTTGTTGTTAACAAAACCCGTGCAAACGAGGCTAATTGTAAACTTGAGACTAAAAATTGGGCACCACCCAAGGCAAAACTTACTGTTTACGCTTTTGATTTAAGAGCATTCGTTGTAGTGTTGGTATATAAGTAAATGTTATATATTATTTTGTATTTTGTAGAACGGCACTTTTACCCTTCATTCTTTATCGATTACCTTTTCAATTGTATTTTAGTTTTCTAGTCTAACCTTCGTAAGGTCCCCCACGGATTTATGATTTCTTATTAATTACTTTCTCTCTAGCCTGATTGTTGTTGTGCCTGGTGTTTTGTTGGCCTTGTTGTGGCCAGTCTTCTTATGATTTCATTATGACTTTGCCCCTAGTTTCCTTTTGCTTAATTATTTCCGTTCAGTTCATTTTCCGTTTCCTCCTCTGAACAATGTGTGCCCCAAAACCAAAGCAAAATCAATTTTCTAGCTACATTTCAAATACTTGAACCAGGCCCCACTTCTCCAGCGCCTCCAAGTCCGCCGATTATTATAGACGTATCGTCTTTGGACACTGACTTGAGGCAGCGGCCAAAGACGCCGCCGCCCCCAAGCTTCGATCCAACCGACTGTCTGGACACGAAGGCCACCAAAAACAGCAGCAGCGGCGACAGCAGCAGCAGCACAACAATACTAGCTAGTAACGCCTCCGCGTCCGCGTCCTCGTCTTCGTCTTCATCTTCGTCCACGTCCTCGTCCACTTCCAAATTGCCCGCAAAAGTGTCGTTCAAAATACAAAAACAGTTTAATAAATTAGAAAAATCTACAGCGAATCTATCAACAGCAGCATCACTGCTAAACCCTACGACCTCAGCAGCCACAGCCACCTCATCATCATCACCACCTGTTGTCCCAGCAGCACCGTCCTCGTTGTCCTCGCAGGGTAATGTATCCGACGCCCTGCAGCAGTCCATCAACAAGCTGCTGCAAGTGCAGGGCGTGCCCCAACCCGGCGCACAGAAGCGGCCCGCCGATCCCGTGCCTCTGGAGACCGATGAGGAGGAGCTGCTGTCGCAGACTCAGAAGCGCAGCAAGTCGGCCAAACTGGACGCGTAAGTTATGCGAAGAAAAAGCGGGTTCTTTTACCTTTTATTCTTGTATCCTAATATCCTTGCCTTGTCCAGTCTCTTTGGCAGCGAGGATGTGGACCTGCGCCGCGAAAATCCAGCCGTGAAGCCAGGCGTTATTGTTGTGGAAGACGACTCCATGGACGATTGCGAGTTAAGCGAGGTAAGATTAGAATACTTGGGATCTTGTATACCTAACTAATGCGTTCTTTTATCCTTAGACTACAACCAAGTCCAGTTCACAGCCAAAGAAGGCAACGCTCGAGGAGCTGCGCGCCAAGTTGGCCAAATCAGCGCGCCAGCAGAGCAAGCACGGAAAGACGGGTAAGTGGACACTTTAAAAAGATTTATAGATTAGGACTACAGCCTGGAATTTCCCCCCACTAGACAACAAGAGCAAGGATCAAGCAGTCTCGCAGCGCATCAAGCAATTGGCTGAGCTGAAGGCCAACGACGATTCCCAGGAGGCGCACGACGAGAAGATGCGAACTATTCTTAGCCAGGCGCAGGAGATGTACGAGAATCACAGCATGAATCAGGAACAGTACAAGGATCTGGTCCAGAAAGTGGTTGCCATCAACGAGAGCAGCAAGAACAAGGCCGACCGGCGACGTGACGATGATCTAGACTTGGATCGCAATGCTGCCAGGGATGCAGTTCTACGCAAACGCATACCCAAGCTCAAGGGCAACGAAAATCATTCCTCTGGCTCGCCGCGCAGCGATGGCTCACCCAGGTACGAGGAGCAGCCGCCAACAACAGCTCCTGAGAAGCCCTCGAATAAGAGGGATAAATCCAAGAGGGATCTTAAGCGCCGCAAGCCCAGCAAATGGGGCGATCAGGTGGATCCCGTGGCAGCTCAACGTGCGGCCTGGCAAATGGCAAATAACAATAATAACAACAACAAGCGTGGAGGAGGAGGAATGGGAGTAGGCATGCAGATGCCTATTCCGAACCAACCCAATTTCCGCGGCATGCCCTGGCAGCAGCCGCCACCGGCAATGGTAATGCCGCAGTCTATAGTTCCGCCGCCACCCCAGCCACCGTCGATGATTGGACTGCCACCCGTGCCGCCCGTGCCCATAGCCAAGGCCATCAATTCGCTGGACAATCCCATGGCGGACGTGGTTCGTAGCATCACCATCGATGGCGGGTCCAAGGAGATTCGCTTCTACAACCAGGTGGCCATCATCTTTATGGTCGGCGACGAGCCCCACGAGATCGGCTTCCAGCAGGGTCAGCGATCGATTCTCATCGACCACAACGAGCCACTGCCGTTGAGCTTCAACGACGACTACAAACCCTTCCAGTTGGATGGACAGCTGCATCGCATCCGCTTTGGCTTCCCGTCTCGCGAGCTCTACATCGACGATCACTGGTACGAGATCTACTTCGGAGGACCGGCCGTCTCCCTGCCGATTGGCAACAAGCTGCACATTCTCAAAGCCGAAGGGCCGCCGCCCAACGTCGACATTGGCCGAGTGCGACGAGATCTGGTGGTGGGCAAGATCAATATGATCGTGGACGCGCACACGATTGTGCCGCTCTTCCTAGACGCCAGACAGCAAACTTTCCAGCTGGGCGCCGAACAGCATTCGCTGCAGTTCGTGGACAGTTTCCAGTATGCTCTGGTGGACGGGCAGCTGCAGAAGATCGAGTACGGCGGCCTGCCCAAAAGCATGATGCTCAACGGGGGTCGCAGCTGCTTCATCCGATTCGGAACTCTGCCCAAGGGCGTTGTGGCCGGCAAGACGCACGTGGCTGATATGGTGTACATTAAGACTGAAGCTCCGGCCGAGCCACCGCAACCTCCACCGGTCATCGTGAAGCCACCACCTGTGGTAGAGCAACCTGTAGCAGCAACTGCTGCTCCTGCTCTCTCCCTGCCAGCGGCGGCCGCCGCCTTGGGCAGCCTGAACATCAACGATCTCTTCCAAAAGCTCGTTTCGTCGGGAATTATCGGAGGATCAGCTCCTGTGGCAGCGGCACCGACCTCCACGGAGTCTGCAGGCGCCAAGGATGCGTCTACTGGTGCTCCGGAGGCCACAACTAGCACCTCAGCGGCGGCCGCTGCTACGGCTGCTGCTGCCGTACCTGTGGGTCCGCCTATGGAGCCCATTAAGCGGATCGATCTCCGCAAGCCAGAAACCATCAAGACCCGCCAGGCGGCGGTGGTGGCCACACTCTACATCGGAATGCAGTGCAGCAGCTGTGGTGTGCGATTCCCGCCCGAGCAGACCATCAAGTACAGTCAGCACTTGGACTGGCACTTCCGGCAGAACAGAAGGGACCGGGACTCAACCAGGAAGGCTACCTCCCGGCGGTGGTTCTACGATCTCAACGACTGGCGGCAATACGAGGAGATCGAGGACGTGGAGGAGCGTGAAAAGAACTTTATGGAGGCGCAGGGACAGCCGGGCGGTCCCGAGGCCTTCGACGAGCTCTCCCAGCAACGGTCGCTGGACTCTCCGGTCCCCACGTGTGCAGCCGGAGCGGACGATGTGGATCGCTGCTGTGACATGTGCCACGAGAAGTTTGAGCAGTTCTACAACGAGGAGCTGGAGGAGTGGCATCTGCGCAGCGCCATCCGTGTGGAAGATAAGATCTACCACCCGCTGTGCTACGAGGACTACAAGGCCTCGCTGAATCCCCCCGCCGAGGTGAAATCCGACAACGATGTGGATATGAAGAACAGCGATGACAATGCCATGGACACGCTGATCAAACTGGAGGTCAACGACGATGAAGACGGTGTGTTTGAGGTAATCTTCAAATGAAGGAACTTCAACTAATACTTCTTTCCATTCTGCAGATGTTCCGAAAGCTTCGCAGACCATTGTGGATGATGACGATGACGATGTAATTGTGCTGCCCAACGAAGAGCCCAGCGTCACAGAGATCGTTGACGACGATGATGATGACGAATATGTGCCCGGCAATGTGACGAGGGCGGAGATGGGCAATGAGTCCTCTCAGGACAAAACTGAGTCTAATTCCGAGACCACGGAGTCGAAGGAAAAGACCGCGGAGCAGGGCCAGCATCAGCCGCATAGCGAGTCGGCCAACGAGTCCGATGTGGAGATCCAAGAGCCAAACATTCCCTTCACCGATCTGGACACTTACGTGGAAAAGGAGATGGACGAGGCCACAAAGGCGGCCCTGCTCAACGTTAAGATCAAGGAGGAGCCCAAGGACGATTATGAGGAAGACGAGGACGATGGCTTCGAGGACGTGGGCACCGTCGTAACCCTACTGCCCCTGCCCGAGGACGAGATCTCCATCCACAGCAGCGGTAAGTGTTTGTTGACTCTAAGTCCTTCCCCAGTAAATGACCAAGTTGCTCAATCGTCTGGCTTCATCATCGTCTTGGCAGAAACCCAAACACATACCATCGGATCGTCCGCCTCGCCGGCGACCATAGAACGACCCGCTTCCGTCACGTCGCTCTCGCTGCCCGCCAACGAGGCGGACCTGGACCTGGAGCCGGCGGACACGTCGGCGGCCACGGAAACAGAACTGAACGGGGAGCCGCAGGAGTCCACGCATAACCTGAGCTCAGCGGGTCCGGCGTTACCTTTGGCTAGCATAGTTAATAAAATAAAGATAAATATCACTAAGAATACAAGTAGTAATAGTCATAATAGTGCCTCCACCGCCACAACATCATCATCATCGACGACGGCGGACTCGCAGGGGTCGGCCATCAGCGTCATTGGAGGATCATCAGGAGCTGTCGGAGCGACCGGATCCGGAGACTCCACGCAGCAGGTGAACGCCATTCAAACCATTTCCACCATTCCAGTGCTCTGCGGCGGCAACACGTTCGTGCCCAAGATAGCCACCAGCACCCCGGCAATGGTCAGCTCGATCTCAGTGATTGGCAGCAGTTACGGCGCCGGCGGCAGCAGTAGCAGTAGCAACGGAGGCAGCAGCAGCCGGAGTAACAGTTCCGGAGCCAATGCAACGCAAGCTTTAACGGAGGCAGCTGGTCAGAAATCGGCGACTCCTCCGCCGGCAGCTGTCCCGGAGCCGGAGCCAGAGCCCGTCGTCGAGCTGAAGCCGGCGCTGCAGAACGTGACGCTCAAGCGGACGAAGAAGGTGCAGAGCGGTGTCGAAACGTCTGGCCTGTGCTCGATCATGTAGAGCGATCACACGTCTCCCCACAAGCGATATTCCTATTTATATTCAATTTTTTAATGCGATTCTTTTTACACGTTACTTAGTTTTAATTATTAGCTAGCTAGGCGAGAGCAGCAGCAGCACCAGCAGTCTCCTCTTGCTCTGTAGGTACCCAAAAGAGCTCCGCACCCGGAGCTAGCACCGCTCTAAAACTAATTTATTTAAAGATTTTAATAAAAAAAGTTACAGAATAAAACAGAGTATACATAATTTGTGATAATTTTATAAACAACATAAACGAATCAGATTTTATTTT
>JAEIIM010066824.1:0-11333 GCA_018874515.1 Drosophila greeni | reverse complement strand
ACGGACACTGGAGCGGACCAAGCACTGAAAATAGAATTAATTAATTTAGTTGTAAATAATGTATAATTATTTTAATATTAAAACAGATTTGAAAGGAAAAATCTTATTAATGTTTTTAATAATTCATATTTTAAATAAATTCTCGGTCACTAATACCGGAAGGGAAATTGATATAGCGACCCTCTCATGATTCAGATACACAAAAGGTTTCCATTGAACTACTTGAGATTGCTCTCAACTTTATTAGTTTTCAGTCAGCATATTTGATTTGTTGATATAATTTAACGATACCCTGGGTCTAAAACATTATTTGAAGTGAAAATTTTGTTTCCTTGATTCTAAATAAAAAATAATCAAAACGTTAGCAGCCGGAAACAGACTCTGAGCCAAAAATGAAAATTCAACTTATTTTTACGATTTCCAGAACACTGAAATTATACCCACTCTGAAATATTTGTTAAAGTTTAATACAGGTTTTATTTGTTCATATTTCATTATTTTTATTAATTTGAATTTAAGCTTTCTGTGGCGCCAACTTTAAGTTAAAATGTAGTATTTTATGTCGGTATTTGAAGTCTGGCTACACTGATTGCTTAAAGCAACAATTCCTCGCGGCAATCGACTTAGCTTATTCTACTTAAAGGACTGTATTAGTTTATTTACATATATAAAATCGATATAGATATCAGCTCGATAAATTACGTTTTTTAAAATCTCAAGTCGAGTTTTTATTTTCACATTCATTGTTCATTATTCAAAGGGTGACCATATTCCCGATTAAACACCTATCGATAATCGATTACATATATTTATATCGCGTCGTTTCGGTCACACTGGCTCTATTCTGCGGTGAGGTGTGATGCATTTTCAGAAAATCGTGGAATTGTGCGTTTTTCGCCCGCTGGGCGGGGAAAATTTCGCCGGCAGAGTCAATTTCGTCGCATAGAGCTCTCTTTCCGCCACCTAAGATGCTACAACGCCCGCCTCTTCCGTCCTTTCAGGTGTCAGACCACTGCTGGCGTCTCTGGTTCTTGCTCTTGCGGGGCTCTAATGCGATCTGACGGCGACCGTGGAACTAGTACTGGTACTGCTGAAACGGGGACTGCTGGGCGCCGCTGAGCTGAAGAGGACACGATGACAACCAGCAGCGAGGATGTGCTGCTCCAGATGGGCGAGGTGCGGTACAAGAAGGGCGATGGCACCCTCTACGTGATGAACGAGCGGCTGGCCTGGATGGCTGAGCATCGGGACACGGTGACGGTCTCCCACCGCTATGCAGACATCAAGAGTAGGTGCTGCTCTCTCCCCGCGCTGACCAGCTAAAGTAACGTCTCTCTTTCCGCACAGCCCAAAAGATCTCGCCGGAGGGCAAGCCGAAGGTGCAGCTGCAGGTGGTGCTGCACGACGGCAACACATCAACCTTCCACTTCGTAAACCGTCAGGGACAGCCCGCTATGCTTGCCGACCGCGACAAAGTCAAGGAGCTGCTGCAGCAGCTGCTGCCTAACTTCAAGCGCAAGGTGGACAAGGACCTGGAGGACAAAAACCGCATACTCGTTGAGAACCCCAACCTGTTGCAGATGTATAAAGACCTCGTGATTACTAAAGTGCTGACCAGCGATGAGTTCTGGGCCACACACGCCAAGGAGCATGCACTCAAGAAGATGGGCAAGTCCCAGGAGATTGGTCTGTGTAAAAATTATTCTTCTTTCCCGTTTTTTTTACTCATTTCGCTATTTAATGCAGGTGTTTCTGGCGCCTTTCTGGCTGATATCAAGCCGCAAACGGACGGCTGCAATGGCCTCAAGTACAACCTTACCGCCGACGTGATTCACTGCATTTTCAAGACCTATCCCGCCGTCAAGCGCAAGCACATGGAGAATGTGCCCGCCAAGATGCCCGAGTCGGAGTTTTGGACCAAGTTTTTCCAGTCGCACTACTTCCATCGCGATCGTCTCACCGCTGGCACCAAGGATATATTTACGGAGTGCGGCAAGATCGATGATCAGGCCTTGAAGGCGGCTGTGCAACAGGGGGCCGGCGATCCCCTGCTGGACCTCAAGAAGTTCGAGGATGTTCCTTTGGAGGAGGGCTTCGGCAGCGTTGCCGGAGATCGCAACGTCGTTAACAGCGGCAACATTGTGCACCAGAACATGATCAAGCGGTTCAACCAGCATTCCATAATGGTGCTCAAGACCTGTGCCAATGTGAATGCACCGCCCGGCGTTACCAATGGCACGAACAGTGCCAACGGCCCGGTTTCCCACTCCGCCTACACGAATGGCCTCAATGGAAAGGCAACGGCGATGGAAGCGACTGCCGTCTCAAAGCGTTCCAACAATCAGGCAGACAATGACGAACCGCAGATCAAGAAACAGCGACTGATCGATAAGATACACTACGAGGACCTCGGCGATCCCATCATGGAGATGGACGGTGAGGATGCCGACAAGGCCAACAGTTCCAAACAATTCGAGCTGTCTAGGGTGGAGCGTTACCTCAATGGTCCCACCCAGAACAGTATATACGATAACCACACCGACTCGCAGAGCCTAGAGGAGGTGCAGTACAAGCTGGTGCGCAACTCTGAGAACTGGCTCAATCGCAACGTGCAGCGGACTTTTATCTGTTCCAAGGCGGCTGTGAATGCCCTGGGCGAGCTGAGCCCTGGGGGCTCGATGATGCGTGGCTTCCAGGAGCAATCTGCAGGCCGTAAGTTGCTTTACACATTACATTTAGTAAGTCACAGTAAGTGACAGACCCTTTAAACTTTCAGAGCTGGTGCCCCGTGACTTCCAACGTGAGCTGCGCCACCTGTATCTGTCGCTGTCTGAGCTGCTGAAGCACTTCTGGAGCTGCTTTCCACCTACTACCGATGAGCTGGAGGCCAAGTTGCAGCGCATGCACGAGACCCTGCAGCGCTTTAAAATGGCCAAACTGGTGCCCTTCGAAGTAGGTTAAAAAACAATTAATCGATTAATTAATTACTAAATCGCCTACCCTTCCAGAATCGCGCCATGCACGAGCTCTCGCCGCTGCGCTCCTCACTGACCCAGCACATGAACCAGCTGCTGCGCACCGCCAACGCCAAGTTCGTCACTTGGAAGGAGCGAAAGCTGCGCAAGGCCAGGTAGCAAACGCCAAACGGAGGCGACCTCGACCGTCTGCCACACACCTCAAGAACCATTATTATAGACTAGGGTTAACTTCTAAGCAGCGGAACGCATTGGAATAAAACATTATTTACAAATTCGTAGATACCGGCTTTCTGTTTCCAAGTCTATTTCTGGCCAGTGCCGTGACTGCGGTTATTTTGGAACCATTTTGGCAGCTGCGGTTAGACCCGGTGCCAACTCGTGCTTTCGAATTAACACTGCTGGAAATTCTATAAAAGATGTAATTTTAGGCGCTAGGCGCTTCAGTTGATTGGGACTTCTTGTAAAGTATGGATATTCAGACGGTGCTTGTTCTGGCTTTGCTCAAGTGGTCCTTTGTGGCCTCCACTTTGATATATAACACAAACTCCGAATTTGGTGTAAATATATGAATTGTTCTAACTCCTTTTAAAATATTAAGATCCTTCAATGCAGATATTCATGGCCATATCCGTGCCTCTCAGTCTGAAGAATCGCAACGTCTTCCTTTCGTACAATTACGAATTTAATTACTATCAACCCGAGCACATATACAAGTATCCTCCGATATTGGTAAGTTCCTAAATAATAATTATACTTTAGTTGTAAAAGTAAAATTCGCATTTCCTAAGATGGGCGACAACTGGGAGGACAGTTACTTGACCTACAACACGAGTGGAGGTGCGGATACTCTGGGTGGTTCTTCTAGCTCAAGAAAACTACGACCCAGTCGCTCGTTACCCGCCATGAGTCGCACCAATTTATATATAATGCTCAAGGATAAACTGGACAGGTAAGTAATTACATTTCTAACTTAATTGTATACCAAAAATGTTCTCTTATTCCTTTAGATCCGGGTATCCTGGTGAGCCCTGTCTCCTGCGGTTAATTTGTGAATCGAATGCCTCGACTTTGGGTCAAGTGAATGGACTCTTGGGTAGCTTAGTGCATATCATATTCACGTAAGTGGGAAGAGCTTTTCTTCGCAGTCTGCTAATGAGATCACGAAAGCTCAGGCACTTAAGAGGCGCTAACTAATCAAAGCGAGAGATATTTTTAGCAAGCTAATACGGGGTTTCCTCTTGCAGACCCAGCAGCTCGAGTGACGAAAACCTGGCCAGCGCGTACTACCAGGCCGAGTGGGATGGGCATCGGCATGGAGACTGCTCGTCGTACGTCAGCCAGTGCGAGGAGAATGTCTTGGACTTGATCTCAAGGCCGTTATACGATGTTCTGCGGGAAGCTATAGACAGACGAAATGGTAGAGACAATAAATGAAATGATCGATCAGGCGCTTACAGTTTGAACTGCATTAAACCAATTCGGGGACGACCCAGATTCCAATTCTTGGTTTTAATTAACAGCTTTGTGGACACGCACCTTTCTTGGCGACTTTTATCCGGAGACCTCCGCCAGTTGGTTTTGAAACGCTGTTCATCGAGCACCGAAAATTAGTTACTATTGGATACATAGGCGTATACTGAACACCATGGGCAGAGTATTGAACTTTAGACCCTGGCTTTGTCTTTCTGCCTTTATAATTAACTGGAAGTTAGGGGACTCCACTCTGTGGTACACCACCAACTCCGAGTACGGGGTACTATAAGTTCTAGCGTTTGAGCGCTGTGTTTTGTGTAATGGTTTCGGTTTTCTAGATCTTCATGGCCATCTCGGTGCCCATCGGCCTGCCGCATCGGAATGTGTTTCTTTCGTACAATTATGAGTTCAATTACTATCAACCGGAGCACGTGTACAAATATCCTCCGATTTTGGTGAGTCTCTCAGCACGAGGTTCGTGTCTTGAGTCTTTTGTTTGACAGGTTTTAATTTTCCTTCTACTCCTCAGATGGGCCAGGACTTTCAGGATGGTTATCTGACGTATCCCACTACTGGACGTGATTCCAAGGGCAGGCATTGTCAGAATTGCACAGATTGGAAGTTGGAGGGGAATATCACTTCCTCTACGAATGCCTCTGAAGTGGCACCTTCGCGTGAAAAGCGTGGCTTGACCCTGATGAGTCGCTCAGTTTTCTATGCCATGCTGCGGGATAAGTTAAGGAGGTGGGTTGACTAGTCACTGGTCTGATTTATACCCCTTAAGACCAATACCTTCCCTTATAGATCTGGGTTTCCTCCCGAGGCTTGTTTGCTGCGCCTGATATGCGATACAAATGCCTCCCAACTGGGCGATGTTAATGGCTTTTTGGGCAGCCTAGTTCACATTATATTCAGGTGAGTTAATCTAAGTAATTAACTATAAAACATTCTTAAGCCATTATGCCTTTACAGCCCCAGCAGTTCCAAGGATGAACACCTGCCGCATGAGTATTACCAGGCCGAATTTGAAGGAAGAGAGCATAGGGATTGCTCGGCCTATACCAAAGACTGTGAGGAAAACGTCTTGGACCTGATTTCTGTGCCACTGGAACAGGCGCTCAGTGATATAGCAAGTCGCCGGCGAAGAAAATAAACTGGAGTACCAAAGAAACATCGCATCGTTCTGGGGGGTTTACTTATTTAATTAGCAATCACTTGCTTCTCAGGGGCCACGCACTTGCTGCGAGTGTTTAGCTTCAATTGCAAGTCAGTTGCCGGCTGGACATCGTGGAGATATATCGTTCGTACTTGTAGAAAAAAATGAATTCGCATTCAAACTTTCTGTGCCTGCTTTTTCTCCTAAGTATTTTCCTGGATTCGGCCAATCCCTTTGTGGCCTATACAGCTTCCAGTACACATGGCGTGAGTGCTGGAAATATATTTTATATTATTATAAAAGAAAAAACAATATTGAGGCATCTTAATCTTAGATCTTTGCCGCCATTGCCGTTCCCCTCGAGTTGCCCCACCGAAATGTGTTTGTTTCGTACAATTTTGAGGCCAACTACAACTTGCCCACAAACTGGGAGAAATGGACAATATTTGTAAGTTTCATTTTCGGCTATAAAACGCCACATTTGTTGACAATTAACACACTTTTTATGGCACAATTAACAGGCCGCCCGAACAGAACAGAACAGCAAATAGATACAGTCTGAATGGGAGTATTGTTTGGTTATTTACTGATGGTTTTCTTTGTAGCAAAATGGGCCCATTGAGTCGGAGGAAGTGGTAGTGGATGACACAGAGACGGATGCGGAGGCAGAGTCATCTCGTAAGTTGTCCGCTGACTGCCAGAACTGCACTTCGAATGAGATCGAGGCTGGGGAAGAAAGCCAAGAGGAAGTGGAAGCCACAGAGCCACCCACCAGAGAACGTAAAGTTCGGTCCCTGCTCACACGCACAAATATCTATCGCATATTCATAGATAAACTAAAGAGGTGGGTTTTGATATATATCTTTAGAATACTTAGCTAAACCCATTTGTAGGAGTGGCTTCCAAGGTGAGTCTTGCTTGCTGCGTCTAATTTGCGAATCCAATGCGGCTCAACTAAACGAGTTCAATGGCGTCTTGGGCAGCCTAATGCATGTTCTATTCAGGTATAGTATAGTTCATGATGATATTGGTCCTTAGTAATCTTTAATTCTCCATTAAAGTCCCAGCACATCTGAGTCAGAGGATCTCCCCTTGCGCTATTATCAAGCCGAGCATGATGGCCACAACGATCACTGTCACTACTACGAGCCAGGTTGCGGTGAGAGTCTTCTGGAGCTCATATCGGAGCCATTTGGAGAGATCTTCAAGCACATAGAACGAAATAAAATATAGATCGAAAATATATATAAAACATTTGCTTCAGCAGAACCCACCGTTTGGCCTTATTTGTCTTACTGGCTCATCAATTAGCAACTTTCGCTGCTAGAAACTAGAGATTCTTAATTGGATCATCACTCCCCTGGTTGCCAGAGAAAAGGTTTTCACTTTGGCTCTCCAAAAGGTGACTGCTCAGTTGAATGAGGGCAGTTGAAAGCAATGGATGGTTCTATAACCCTCCAAATCCTTTTGGGTTTCGCTTTGTTCCAGACCCTTCAGGCCAAGTTTGTTTGGAGTACAGGCGGAGCATCTTCGGTGAGTATTTATTGCAAAATTTGAGGCATTTAAGAATTCTTATTAAAATACTTGTTAGCTCTTTGTGGCCCTTGCCCTGCCCCTGGACTTGGCCAGAGAAAAGTGCTTTTTGTCCTACAACTTTGAAGTATCCTACGAACTGCCCAAGACTTGGAGGAAGAAGCCGCCATTTCTGGTAAGATTTCTTCTATAAAGCTTAGTTTGAAATCCCTGCTGATCAATCATATTTTTTCAGAGAAATGGCAACGGCACCCATGATGAACTGAGCAATCACCATGACCATCAACAGTTTGATGATTTTGTTTACGATGACATTTACGATGAACATTACGGTCACCATTCTGACCACAAGCCTAGGCCCCATCGAAACAAGAAAAGAAAGAAGACCAAGCCCAAGCCTGGAGTTGCTGGGAAGCCCCCGAAAAATAAACCCAAGCACAAGCACAAACATAAACACAAACCGAAACCAACGCCACCGCCGGACGACGAGGAAGATGATTCAGACTACAAGGACTTCTTTCAGGGATTTCCCTTGGATGGCATGGGCGAGCCCGTGGGCAGAGATCGTGAAAAGAGATCTCTACTTTCGCGGGCCAGATTCTACGACATCGTCAGTGATCGCTTTGAACTGTGAGTGAGGGGTTATGGATTTTAATGAATATTCTAATGAAAGGGAAATATTTTTCATACAGACACGGCCTGGGATCTGGCGACAACTGCTTGTTAAGACTTATTTGCGAGGCGAATAGCTATCAGCTGGCGGATCTAAATGGAGTTCTTGGCAGCCTGGTCCATGTAATGTTCAGTCCCAGCAGCTCCCGATATGAGGCTCTACCCGAGCGTTACTATATCGCAGAGTCGGAAGGTGGTAAGGGAAACTGCGAAACTTACCATCAGAAATGTCAGTTTAGTGTTCTCGATTTGATAACGCAACGCCCGATGAATAAAAGAAAACTCAGACCGTAGAGAAAGTTCTTGTTCTGTTTTGGGAACATTATCTTTACATCAAACTTTACCTACTTTAGGTAGGTCTTTTGTTTCACCTCATCTCTCACACTTAAATCGAATTTGCTAAGTGTTTTTCATAAACATTTTTAGTGCTGGCCAGGAGCAAGTTCTCGCATAAGTCCTGGCCTCCTGGCACATCTTGTTGTTCCGCTGCCACATCTTTTCCGGACAGGTAAATATCAGACGGGCGTAGGCGCAGAGGCTGTAGAAGAGGGCGTGTCTGTCGCAGGCGTCGCTCTGGCGGCTCATTGGGGCCAACTCCTGGTATTTGCTCCTGATAACTGAAGAGCAGCGGGCAAAGTTGGACTCGTAGACATCAATGGTGGGTTCGCTGGTGAACGCACGCTCCAGCATGGGTCTCACCCGGCTCTGGACGAGGCGAGTGCCCTGCAGTGCTGAGCTGGCATTAAAGATGCAGGCCAGGCGGCACTAAATACGATAGATTAGGGGGGTTTAATTGGCCAGAGTTAAAAAAGGTTAAATACCTACGCTCGCTTGGGTGCCTGCACTGTGACATTCTCGATTGTAGACTCCCCAATTGGGCATGGGCGCCGAACAGCAAATGTGCACATTCTGGGGAGGATTTTAAGGTGCCTTTAAATAGATTCCATGATTTATATTTTGCCAGGATTACCTGCACAGATTTGGGAGCTGCCTTGCACTTGGCTGTCTCAAGGGGATCCACGAGTCCCAGAGCAATGAGCATAACAAGTATACGCCCTGTCCGCATGGCTGAAGCTTGCAAAGCCGAATGAATCAACTCGAACTCGTGGGCTTGCATGTGGTCAGCAGAGAGATGACACGAAAGATATCCGATGCCCTGCACCTTAACCCACTGAAACCCCTGGGAATAGGCATAGTAATTTACTTCATTCAATAAATACAATTCTGCAAAATTCTATATATATTTTCCAGACTTGTTAAGGGATTCTGCAAAATTCGGTATATTTTCCAGACTTGTTATTAAAAAGTTTGGCTTTCCATGTATTTAATTGCGCTGCAGTTGGTGGCACTTCTATGGATCCCTCTGATGGTTTGTGAGTCAAACCCGACGAATCATACGGAATGTCAAAAGATCTTGAACCTAGAGAGTTTTGCCTACTGCTGTGGTGCGTCCTTGGTGGACAAGTTTTTGTTCGTCGGCTCCAATTGCACGAAAAATTGGAATAACTTTGGTGCTGTAAGTAACTAAAAACCTGGGGATCTAAGGTACTGAGCCGAGAGTCTTCCCCAGTGTCGCTACGAGTGCCTCTACAAGCACTGGAAACTCTTCGACCAGAATTACACGATCAAGAAGCCGGAGCTCTACACCATGATCACCAACCTGTACAATCCGCTGAACGGCTACCACCGGTATGGGACTGCCTTCAAGGAGGCCAACGAAGATTGCGAGCATTTGGGCACCAACTACACCGAGTTCGTGTTGCGTCACGCCGACGGAATGGAGAAGAAGTTGGGCTTGGACACCCAGTGCCGGCCCAACGCCATGTTCCACACGCAGTGCATCATGGCGCATGTGACTTTCAACTGTCCCAGGGAATTCTGGAAGGCACAGGAGAACTGTGAATATCTAAGGAAACTAATACCGAAGTGCAAACCCGATTTGATTCCTACATATTTGCTCACGGGTGCGGGATATTCACAAAATGACCAACGCCGAATGGCAGGCAACGCCGGAACAAGTAATCGCAGGTTGTTTTCTGCAACTATCCTGTTTGCCGTCCTTGGAATTACCCCACTTATGTGATATAAATCACATAAGTGGGTGTCATGCCATCATCATCATATCGCATTCGAGCGCGGCGTTAGACCCATTTCGGTGTCTGGCTGTCCAGATCCTAATCGTTCGAGCAATTGCATTTAAGTTGATCCAATTCAGACGGCTTAATCGCATCTGTCTGGCTCTGGACGAGCCCCCAATCGAACGAATCGTGGACTTTGGCTCGCCGTGAAAATCAAAATCCGCCAGCCGATCACGATGACTGCTCAATTTGGCTCACGCGACCGCCGCTTAAGCTGTTCGATCTGCTCGATTAATTAGTGGATCGCCCCTCGAAACGAGAGTTATAAATTAAGCGGTTAGGCCCGGACCAAGCTCAGACTGACTGAGAAAATGGCGTGGAATAAAGCTCTGCTAATCTGCTCTTTGGTGGTGACAGTGGCCACCAATCCACTGGATGTGGACTGCGCTCACCGTCAGGATTTCCAAGTGAGTTACTTAGAGAGCCGGAAGGCAGCTGAACTTCATGAATCTCTGTTTATTTATCCAGACAGTAAGAGGGTGTTGTTCCTTGCCCACGTTAAGATTCGAGCAGTTCAAAAAACAATGTGGTAAATATATGCCATTTGGATCCCCCAAAGTGTCACCGGTGAGTTTCCGCAAAAGTAACACCTTTTAAAGAATTGAATTTTACTTTTCTTATAGTGCCTTTATGAGTGCATCTTTAATGACACAAAAATCCTTACGGACTCCCAACCGGATGCCACTAATACGCGTGCCATGTTGGAAAAGCTGCTGGGCAATAACCAGGACTTTCTGGAGGTCTATCTGGATGGCATGATGAACTGCACGGATACCGTGCAGGATATGATGAAGAACCGAAGACCCCGTCATTCAGGCGGAGCCGATCACTGCTCCCCGGTGGCCGTTTTCTACGGGATATGCACCCAGAAGTACGTCTTCAACCACTGCCCATCGTCCAGTTGGTCCGGCACGGAGTCATGTGAGATGGCGCGATTGGAGAACCTGAAGTGCCCGAGTGCGCGGGCATCACGTGGTGCTGGTGCTGCTATGCGAAACCCGCGTTTCCTGTGATTTCCGGTAATAAAACTTAAAATTAACATTTTGTTGTCATGATGGGATGTGCGGGGTAAATGGGCCAAGCCGAAAGCCATTGGGGCTTCCGGCTGGAGCTGCGTATATAAATGGGATGTGCGGGACTGTACGGCCAGCAGAAGGTTTCCGCAATGCTTCACCTGCTGACTTGGCTTCTGCTATCTGTGCCAGCTCTTTCGGCTGTGGATGACAGTTGTGCCCAAAGGCCGGAAGTAACAGTAAGTAGTAATATTTATTATAGAAATATGGAGATTAACCCCACATGTAAGGCTTTGAAAAACTGCTGCAAACTGCCAAATCTGGACTTTTCGAGCTACAACTCCCAGTGCGGTCAGTATTTGGTCAATGG
>JAEIIM010066801.1:0-10731 GCA_018874515.1 Drosophila greeni | reverse complement strand
ACACTGGACACTGGACACAATTACAGGTCCCCATGGACCTGGACGTGGCCAAAATGAAATCCAAACATCAACATTTTCTGCACATTTTGTGGCCAAGAAATCAAAATCAAAACCGTTCCCAAAATGCATTGGGCATAATTGAATTTGCAGCCCGGCAAATTTGGCCTAATTGAGGCTGCTAAACAAAACCCAAGCATGTTTGCCAAAAGCAATTATCTTTAATTGTGAAATATTATTTTGTTGGCCCAACGAATTTTACACAAATTACGCAGCGCAAATAAAGGCAGACTCAGGGCCGAAAACGGGTTCGCCTGCGGGTTCGGGTAATATGTAATGCGGTCGAGAGTCTGCGGGTGAATATTCTGGCTATTTCAGATGTGGCTGTGGGTCTGCCCCATGCTAACGAAATCATAGGGGAAAGGTTCCACAAATTTGGACTAGAGCGTGGCCAATGTCCATCCATAGCTTGTCATGTGTGTATTATAAAAACAATATGGAAAATATTCAATATAAATGGCTGATATGCAAAATACAATTTTAAATAAAACAACTAAGTAGAACATTAATTTTTATTAAAAAAATTATCATATTATCTTAATTATTCAGCTAAGTCATAAGTATCCCTCTCATAAATTATGCTATTACTGTAATACCTTAATCTTACCCTTGCCAGTTAGCTTGGGGGAAATTCCACGAAACGCGTTACAAGGTCAGGCGACTTAATTAGTCCTGTCAGTTTATGCAGATTTCGTTGAGGGGGGCCTAGCTAATGAAAATTCTGCTGTAAAATATTACGTATACGCACGCGCCGGGCGCTCATTCAAATTAATTGACTTCACGCTGTTATTGTTTATCCGACAAACTGTTGCGGCGCCACCGGACAGCGCATATATTAACACATTTTATAATGTCACCGTCGCCTCCTCTCCTTTGCAGATCACGCGGCCTCGGCATCAGCGGCGCCGGAGGGTGGAAGTGGAGCCGTGCGACCATCAGAAGCCTCCACATCCAGCGCACAGCCATCACTGCGGCATATAAATCAAAATTTAATTATGTCGCAGGCCAAGGAGGCAGAGCCGGAGCCGGAGCCAGAGCCGGTGCCAATGCCGCAGCCTTACGCTGCCCAGAGTCCTGGACCAGGATCCGTAGCTGCCGTGGGAGGAGGCAGTGGCAGTAGCAGTGCCAGTGGCAGCAGCATCACCAGCTTCGACTCCACGAACGTGATCGATGACAAGCGCCAGCCCCAGCCCACACACCTGCAGGAGCCGCAGCAGCAGCAGCAGCACTCGCACTCCCACTCACGCATCCAGGCGAAGGACACGGCAGGACCCTATCCCATACCCGTCCACCGGCCAGAGCCGCATCCAGGGGAGAACCATCTGGAGGCTGGGGGGAATGGCCTGGACGGCGGCCTGGACCTGTTCGGCACGCCCATGTACTTCGGCACCGAGAACTCCACGGTGGTGACCACGCAGATCGGGGCCACCGCCCATGTGCCCTGCACCGTCCACCACATCGGCGAGGGTGTGGTGAGTACTCCCAGCATTGTTTTAATATTTTATTAAATGCGAATCCATCACTGTTGCTTTGTTTGACTTGGCCAGCAGTGGTAACGACGACGACTACGACGACGATGATGATGGCGACTTTTGTGCCAGTTTCTTCTGTCAGAGAACTGGATTTCACTGGGCTTTTTCCCATAATTGAAATGGAAGCGCGTTGAATGTTAATTGATGAGAGATTGATCAGAAACTGATTGTTTTCGCAAGGTTTTATTCCAGATTACTTGGGTTTAAGTGAGCTTAAGTCCATTAGGTTGTGGAAATCTCTAGACTTGAGTTTAGGAGGTTAAGTGTTTGGGTTATGCGGGGTTTTAAAGATTTTTTAAATGTTTTCTAAAATTTATACATATAGTTAATTGTATATATTGCAGCTAAAGCATTAAATACTTTATTAATTTCATTAGTTTTTCTGTAATCGCGAATTCCCCCCCATAAACGCCTCCGTTCGATTCCCGATTCTGTCTTATTAGCCCTCCGTTGGCCGCCTTCCACATCTGGCAGGGAATTTAATTAAGTCCCTCTGCTTATCGAGGGCACTTGTGTCTAAGACTTCGTTTCGGCCCCGGGGCAAACTCATATGGTAGTAAACACACAGATTTCGGACATTTCAGCCGGAGCAAAATGGCCAAAAACACACACGGCATCCACACTCGAGGACAGAGTGTCAGGACGAAAGAGAGAAGGAGACAAATTACACCTTTCGCTGTGTGTGTGTGCGTTGGCATTGACATGTCATGGCCTCAAGTGGTATTAATTTTCCGCTTGTCTAGAGTTATTACTCATACGCCGTGGTGTGCGTCACGTGCCGTGTATTTGTTTGAGCCCGAAGCCACGGAGGTGTTTACCACCAGCACAATCCTCCCCGGGAGCTGCTGGCTGGACATCCGATTAGCCCCTTCCCAGGCCCCCGAAAAACATCCCGAAGTGACCCCGTGTGTGCGTGTCTGGTTTAAATTGACGATTTCATAATTGCGCCTTCAAGTGTGCGGAAGTTAATAAGCACTTAAGTCCTCGGAGGCAGTCTGTTTCGAGTGTGTGTGCGGCACTTTGCACTCCGGACTGCTGCGTGCTCAAGTGGGGATACGGTGGCTTATGTGGGCCAGGAGTTTGGGGATCGTATCGGCCTAATAAGTTGCCAATTTGTATTATGGTAATTGTATGCCGCACAGCCCGGCCTCATTGGGGTTAACAAAATATTATCATCGTGTCGTGGGGCCGGAGCCATACTGCTCCCAAGACTCAAAGCCCTGGGCAGTGGGGCCTTTAATTGCGTCGCTCTCAAAGCGATTCTGCTTAATTCGCCAGCTGCATTCATTAGGTTTCAGCCCTATTTACTGTATAAATGCATGTATATGTGCAGGCCTTCACGCACTCATTGCGTAATTGGCACACAGAGGGAGAGAGCGCTGGAGCAGGTCCCCAATGAGACGGAAATTTCATTGGCAGCACAGGGAGAAATGTAGCCTGGGTTTTGTTTCAATGGAACTCTCTATTTATACTTTTATTCCATTTCCATTCATATCTTCTTGGAATCAGTTAAGTTTCTGCTTTATTGCCCTCCACGCTGCCACTTGTTTATAAGCAGGATTGAGTAAGAGTTACCTAGAAACAGTTAATGGCCTTTCGTTAAAGGATTTATCTTAGGCAAGGGATTAAATTTATTTCCGTTTCTAGTATCAACTCCCACTTTCTGCCAGTGCTCTCCCTGAGTCATGCAAAACTTAAAGCTCTTTGAGAGCTGCAGCTCCTTGGTCTAAATGGGAAATGCACTTTCATTTCATTGCCCTGCCATGTGTGCGTGTGTGAGGCATTAAAATCTCCTGCAGGCATTATGCGAATGGCAATGGGGATGCGAGTGCCAGTTCAGTGGACAGGAAATACACAGCTCCAGTCCCGGCAAATGATTTCCATATTCCGATTCCGACTGCTCTGCACTGCGGCAGGATTCGCAATCGAAATGCCTTTGTCAGGTGTTCGTGCTCCTTTGTCTGCTGCCTGAGTCTGAGTGAGAGGAAGAGGCTTTCCCCCCATTTTCACTTAAAGAATACACACTAAACACTTCCGCGGATCCGATTTGGTCTTTTTGTTTTTGTGCGGCGGCCTTCGTTGTCGTAAATTTGCTTTGGCCGACAATAAAATGCAGGAAACATTAAATAAATGAATTGCTTCCTCGAGAGAGTGAGCGAGCGCGCGCCTTTGTTTCGGCATTTTGCTGCAATTTTCATTTTTGTCGCGCCATCATTTCGCAGTGGTTGGCTCTCAAGGGGAAATGATGAGGGGTGAGTGGGGATACGAGTGGAAATGGGAGTGGAAATACCTTAAAGTTAAGCACACTTAATGCCTTCTCTCTGAGAACGCTGTTGACAACTCTCCATTAAAGTAATGCTATTAATTACGAGCTTTTTCCAGGCCTACAGACAAATCTTCCTTACGCCCCGAAATGGAAATTTTCTGGCAAATTTAAAGCCCATAAATCAAATGACACAAACAGCAAGAGGAGTCCTTGCTCGCACACATGCCAGGCAGGGGGAGAAAGGATGCGGAAGAGCACTTCGAATTAAGAATTACGACACTCGAATGTGGCTGGGCGGACATTAAAATATGTCATTAGGGTATTAGTCGAGAGCAGCAGCTTAAATGGCATTTAAAATAAACTAAGCAAATACGTGTGTGTCCTGCGCCAGCCAGAGGACCTCGGAGGACACCCAGCAGCAGCAGGAACCCTTTGGCTTTGCCGCCTGCACTCTCTGGCTTATATAAATTGAACTAAATCAGCACTCGAGCAGCAGCAACAGTCCCTGCAAATATTTATGGTACGGCCAGGACTAGGGTTAGGGGATGTGCACATAAAATAAACGGATAGAATGGGTCTGTGAGCAAAGGATATTATATATTTGAAGGGAAAGTGCTGTACGAGGTTTTTCGGAGTGATGTTAAATGGGAAAATGCAAAATATTAAATGCGAAAATTGTGTTTATAAAGTATTAATCAATCAGAATATTATTTCATTATTATTTGGTATAGAAAAATCTCTTTAAATTTATATTTTCAAGCATCAAAGTTCTAATTCAAGTTGAATATTTTCCCCTCTCGACAGCAATCACTGTAACCCATATAAAGTCGTACATATAGATGTCTCTCGGCGACTTTCAGTTGACTTGCTGCCACCCCTTTTCTGTGCCCCCTTGACCTGCCACCCCCCTGCGTTTAATTCCACTTCCTCGAGCGGTGCCAATGCCGATTCCCATGTCTGTCCTGTTGCTCCTGCGCCCCGTCTGTGTGACTTGAGCACTTAATTACTTTTTAGATAAATTGTCGTTTTTAATGTCTAGACTCGCCTCCCGTCCTGGGATATTTTCATAGGGAAAAGTAGCAGTAATTAAATGTGCTCACAGCATGCCAGGACTCGGAAGGATCCGGGATCCTGCATGGCGCCAGGCTACACTTCCGACAAAAGGAGAATGCGAAAAGCTTAAATGCTGGAAACTTGAAAATGCTCGCCGTCACTGAGGCATTTTGTCTCACTCAGATAGAAGGTAATTTATTTATAATTTTCTGGAAAATGCTCACCAATGGAGATTAGAAAATATAATTGTGGGGGGCAGGGGTAAGCCGTGTCCTGTCTTCCTTGGCTCTCTGCCTGATAAAAATACCGAAATTGGTATTTTATGAAAATTAACGCCGAAGGTCCTCGCCCTCCGGTTCGGATCAGTCGTTTAGATAAAAAAGGTTACGCAAATGTTTAAGCAGAGCAGCGGAGCATAGGTATCGGTGTGTACATATAGGAGTGTGTATCCGTATGTAATTTGCAAAGTTTAAAATCAGATAGAGATGGAAATTGCCCCGGTCCGAGCGGGCCGAAACCCAAATCCAAACTGAAACCAGAAACCAAAGCCATTTAGTTTGCCTGCCAGCGCAGTGACTAAAAACAAACAAATATTTTAACCAGCAGCACGCATTGATGAGGGTTGGCATGGCAAAAGGCTAATACGCCGGCCAGGACATGCAGGATATGCCCGGACTCGCTTAGCCGAGCTTAATCAAAACAAACACATAATTCCTGCACAATCATAATTTTTGCATAGTTTCACCTCGGCTGCTCCTCGCAAAATTCGCTGTGGAAATTCTCCTCAAATTTTTGGCACAAATGTGAGAGGGGAGTGTGTGTCTGAGTGTGCTTCTGCATGAGTTATATTCCTTTGTGGAATTGTTGGGCGAACAAAGTAATACACATTGTTGTGCGCCAGTTCTCCTTCAGTTTCTCCATTTTTATGCGAACTCTATGTGTTTCTCATTTTTTATTGCCGCTGGTACGAGTGTGTGAAGGGTGTGGGTGTGTGGAGGGTGGAGGGTAGGTCCTTGCATTCAAGTCGCACAACAGCAAACAAGAGGCAAGGACCTCAAACAAACACAGACCCACTCGCGCTCGCACAAGGATCCCAGCAATGACACAGTGTTGTGGCGCTTAAAAAAACATAAAATATTATAAAATATTTTACTGCCAGGCCCAGTTATTGTTGCAATGACCTTCGGGCCCTAAATATTATATATCTTTCCCAGCTTCGCCCGGAATATCTGTATTTGTATGAGAGTCTCTTGTTTGCTCAGCTGCTTTTTACCCGCAGGAATCGTTGAACTCATCACACTACACACACAATATTTTGAAGGTCCCGCAGGGTGACAGTTTTGAATGGAAATAACAGTAGCTTTTCCGGTTAATTTTCCACAATATTTGACATAGATTTTTGGCCTGGAAAAATATTTAAGCAAGCATTTTAATAAAGAACTCGCAACGGTAGGTTAAGGAAATTTATGACTCAATTATATTACTCTATCAAATGCATCAACTAATGAATATAAATTCCATTAGATATCTGAAAATATAAACAATTTTGAGTCCTTGCCAGGGCACTTGCACTTGGCAAGCACTTTTCCAATCACAATTTACATTTCAAATGAAGAACAAGCACTGGCCAGGCCATAAGAGAGTCTATTTTGAGAATCCAATTTAATTAGAAATATCGCTGGAAATGTTGCCCCCTGTGTGTGTGGGTGTGTCTAGCAAATACACACCCATAGCAAGGACTAAGCTCATTATAAGACCAACAGAGCAAACTCAAATGCAGCCACTTTTGGGGGGCGGCTGTGCCGACGCGACGGTCCGAGAAGTTAATGTGGCTCGAAAATTGCCATAAACCTTTTTGAATGAATACAAATCATTATCACTTTGTTGCTGGCAGCCTTAACCGTAATTAAACCAACTCAACTTAACTCAAGGGGACACGGACTGGCAGGACAATGGTCGTAGAGTTGTTTGCCAGCTAATAAGACATTCTGGTCGACAGCTTGATGAAGGAGGCCAGGCCGGCCCCATTGAGTGTCCCTTCTGGATGTAGATGCACAGGAAAAAATAATACAAGAAAGAGTAGAGGCAAGTGGGAATGATATTTAAATCTAAGTAAATCTTACATAACATTTAATTATAAAAATATATATTTAATTTACAGGTTTCGAAAGCCACAATCTTATACTTTACCTATATATTTTCTTATATTTTCTAAGCTGCTGCCAGCAATTTTCCTCCCTGTAATCCCGCTGCTCTTGCCTGTCACAATGTTTATTAAAACAAATGTCCCGAACAAAGGGCTAAATTTGACCCAGATTTTTTGTTTGAGCTCTCTGGCATCTTGTGAGTATGCAGAATGGCTTCATCATTTCTATAAACTTTTCTGGGGCCCGGTCCCAAGACAAAGGCGCTGAGAGGTCTGACCCCAACCTAAAACAATTAAGCCAGCTGGCAGGACACAGAGGATCGGGGAGAGGGGTCGCCTGCGCGTGGAGGTCAGAGTTCAAGCGTAGCAGGCGTAAGCCTGCACGAAAATCTTAATTATTTTAATTGCAATGCAATCATCAATGGCTGGGCCCCCGAATATAATGCCAGCCATTAAATTGTGAATGGGAATGCGAGCAAACAATCGCATTTCACGCAAAGCCGCGGCCGTCGCTCGTTGACAGCTGCTGAAAAGTAGGCTATGGTAATTTTCATTTCCACTTATTTTTCTTTGTTTGTCCTGCGGCTCTTATCAAAAATAATGGCTGATTGTTTGCTGTGTTTGCCTGCCTGGCTGAGCCCCAAGGCTGCGTGAGTATGGCAAAATATTGGTTGAAAATATTTGCATAGACTCCGGGCGCAAGGTAATCCCCCAAGGGTTCTTTGTTTGTGCTTATTAAATGAGTGGGCACCGGAATAGAATGATTGGTTAAAACTAAGCCTCAACGGGGCCCGGTGTCCCTAAATGTCCAGTCGCTGCTAATCCGATAATCCTCTTAGGCCCAAGCAGAAGTTCTCGGCGCGGCACATCACCTCTCGATTTGCATTTGAATTCATCTGTTTCATCTGCTGCGTTTTGATTGCCCCGATTGATCGCCTCCGACTTAGTGTGAGTCGCAATTAGTGTTTTCAGAGCGACTGGTTAATTATGCAGTAATTGCACTTAATATGCATTTCCGCTGAATTGAGCTCGATTTGAGTTTCGATTGCCCTCAATTACGAATGTATGGATGCAGCCGATGAAGTGGGGGCGCAGCCTCGTGATGAATGGGGGGCAGGCCACACATCGCTGCCTGCAGACGGAGGAAAAACTGGATTTAGTTTTTGTGCAGGCAGCGCAATAAAGTTGTCAGCTCAAATATTTACTCGTGTATGCATTTTTTAGGGAAGTCTGTTGGGCCAACAGCACGACGCCAAATTGAGTGCTAGCAATGGAATATTTTAGTAGCAGAAGGAGAGTTTGAAGAACAAAATTTCTAGACTAGTTATTGTTTTGTATTTTCTATGTAGGAGTACATCATGAAAAACTATCATACATTTATGCTATGTATAAGTTCAGTATGTAAGTATAAAAGTCCAATGGTCAATTTTCAATTGCTGCTAGGCTTCCATTAAATTCAAAAACTGCAGCCGGTCGGCGAGAAATGTCCAGGACTAGCTCTCCCAGAAGATCGTATAAAGGCCGAATCTTCAAGACATCCAGAATCGCTTTCAGCCACTTGGTCAGTGTTGACGGTACGGGGGTCAGTTCAAACGTATTGTCTATGAATCGAAAGTTTCCACGCGCGATTTGATAACGCCTGGCCATTGCACAAAGCTGAGGACGCAGCAGACAGATGGATGCCAAGTATTCCTTGCGGTCATCAAAGACGTAGCATTCTAACCGATAACGCGGACCTGGTAGGGGGGGCCAGCCCGGAAAATTGGACTCCTCCCGCACGTACATCTTAAAGTCCAACAATTCTGCTATGTGGAAGAATTTTTTCAAGTCCTCTTCTCGAGGAAACGGCGTTTCATTTATCTGTGCGACTAATGTCCCCAGTTTGGAGAAGGAGTCCCTGTCACTGGGGCTGACCAGCCTCTGTTCCAGGTGCCGAATTGCGGCTTCCGAAAAACTGGGAGGCAGCTTTAGAGGGGCCTCAATACGGGTAAAGGTGGTCGTGGACTGCCTTATTACCGGGTCAAATTCCTGAGGCGCAGATGGCAGCAGGCTTGTATTGCTGCCACGACGCTGGAATCGAGATTGCATTAGTATCTCAATCCCATCAGGCTCAACCCTGGGGTAGACCCTTTGGGTAGTTCGCTGCACAAGGGTTTTCTTAATCTTTCTGGTCTGAGCAAGTCTTTCCCGCATTGCCCTTAAACTAGGACGTAGATTCCATTTGAGGTCAGCTATTTCCCTGACTAGCAACCGCTTCTTATCAAAATCACTCAGTTTCTGGAAGTTAAACCCAAAGTGCTTGCATAAGATGGGTCCACCCCTAGGATGCGGCCGCCGTCTTGGAGCGGTGGGCAGATTCTGCTGGCTGGTATAGTAAAATGATCTCTTAAGATTGCGCCGTAGCCTTTCCTTTTTCTCTTGTTTCTCTTTAGCAGACTCCACAAAGGCCAAGTGACTCGGCATCCTCACTGGGATCTTTGGCTGCTTCAGAGATCGGATGCCAAAGTTGTTTTGTTTGGGGGGAGAAACGCCCACGAGCTGCGTTTGGCTGCAACGATACGCAAGCCTTACCGCATGTCCTTGGTACCAGGTCCTTCGAACCGCCTTTGAAGCTGCTTGAACCACCTCGAACACCTCTGCCTTGATGGGCGTGTTCCTGGCCGCGTCCTCGGGTTCGATGTACCCAGTACAGTACACGATCGTGTAGTTATCCGGTCCGTGATGGCATTCGATCAGGCGAACGTCGCTCTGGGTCACCGTGGTAACTCCCCGGTGACTGCGACTGTTCAGGCGGTAGCAGTGGACAGTGTGCCAATTATTCTGTTCTCTGGGAAACTCCGGGGGTGTAACCAGCAGGAGAACATTTTTTAGATCGGCGCAGCCGCTTCGTTGCCGAATTAAATCCTCAACGGTGGATCGCGATTCAATTCTTTCAGTTGTCTCTGGTCCTCCCAGGGGATGGGGTGTCCACAATGGAGCAACGCCCTCGCCGCAAAGGAGACATTCTCCGTTTGAAATGATCCTTTTTCCTCGGCAGAAAAAGTCCAGAGCCCGTGCTACATCTTGGTTGTACGACATGGTCAAAGATTATGAATTGGCTTGGGGTTGCTTACTCAAAATTTGGTGGATGGAATATCTTGGTAAAGAAATTATTGTTAATAATTCATTTTATAATTTGCTGTTTAGACTTACTCAAAATTTGGTTGTATTATTTTTTGTATTATTCTGAATACCAAAAAAGTTTCACTGGAAACACAACTGGTTTCCTCACAGACTTTTGTACAAATGAATTTATTGCTTAATGTTCGTTTGAACGAACTGTTCAGAGGCAGTGACAAGGATTTCAATGAAAGGTTGTCACGTTTCGATAAGCTTAAAAATTAATTGCTGAATGCTTTTCATGTTATTTAAATTTTTAGTAACATCTTAGCTTGTTTTTAGATAAAATCAATATCTAAATACCTGATAAAGACAACTAGAATAATGCCTAAAAATCAGTCTGCCAGTGTCGAACCCTCGAGTGATAGTTACAATATTTTAAATAAAATAAATATGCAATTTTGCTAAAAAATAAATACACACTCTGCAGAATTCACAAGTGTTTTATTCCGCAGCTGCAGGTACATTTATGTTTATATGTATATTGCTCTGTGCAAAAGTTGCTCGACTGATAAACA
>JAEIIM010066795.1:0-12038 GCA_018874515.1 Drosophila greeni | reverse complement strand
CCTGTGTCCTTCCCCGGAAGATTTCACTAGGTATGTAGCCGGGCAGCGATTCGCTGGAGCAATGCAGGTGAGCGCCGCATCCGCTGCAGGGTACTTTGGAGGCTGGAACTTTCGGATCCGGAGTTCCTTGCTTATTCTCCGTCTCATCCTGGGCACCGCGGTAGAACTCGTAGTCGTCCATCCAGTCATCCGGCAGAGGAGAAATCTCAGGAACCGAGAAAAACGGATTGGATCTCATCTCCAGAACCGAGCTGTAATAAACGTGCTCGTGCTGTTTGTACCGCTCCTTGGCGAGCAGCCACGCCTTTTGCCTTGCGCTCTGCTTCCCTTCGGCGGATGTGTTCTGCAGTCTCGTGCATTCTGTGCGAACATTTTTATTTATAAATTTATGTAAACTTCGCAACATATTTTAATCCAACTCAAGAATAAACTCGATTGCGGCAATCGATGTTTAGGAACATTCGATAGGTTTAATGACGTACCGCGAAAGCAGGTAGGTTTTGCTACCTGCGACGCAGTCCTTATAGATTTATTCATAAAATTATGCTTTCCACGACAAAGCCATGTGCTAAGCAATATCCCTTCAAGCTTGAATACCGCGCACTTACTATAAAAGTCAAAATCAAAAGCTGGGACATGAAAATAGTGCTGAAATTTGTATTGTATTCGATGCGCACATAGACAAAAGGTGCCTGTCGCGAAACAAGAAACAGTGTTGGAAACTGACCCGCGGCGATGCAAAGCGACGAAGACAACGAGTAAAAGATTAACTAATTTCATTTTAATGGCAGGCAAATAAATAAAAAATAAATGATAAAAATAAAAAAATAAATAAAAGGGAAAAATAAAAAAAATATTGTGATTTCGATATTTGGCAAACAAAAAATTGTGACATTAATATATCATCTTCAGAAAAAATATCGATATATATATTTTGATATATTATCACCCTATCGGAAAGAGAAAAAAGAAAGCAGCGTTAGCGAGCGAAAGCAGAGGTGAGTCGAGAGTGCGGGACAAAAAAGCGTGTATGTATTAAAACTGAAACAAAAAGATATAGAGAAACGTGTCCACGGCGCAATTAGCGTGCTCCTGCGGCCGAAGCCGTGCCATTTACGCATTGGTAAAAGTACAGAGTGCACGCCGAGCAAAGTAAAATGATTAGGAAAGTGTGGAAAAAAGACACAAGTGTATGTGAACGGCGGCTGTATGTGTGAGTGACGTGACTGTATGCGTGCTGTGCTGCTGCTGCTGGTGCTGCGTGTATATGAACTAAAAAGTAACGCGGAGCGCGACCTAATTTTACAAACATATTACAATAATATTTGCATAAACAAATTCGAAGTAATTAAACGATGACCAAAGAGGAACACCAAGAACACAAAGCCTTGGTTCTTGCTCCCGCTGCCGCCGTTGTTGTTGTCCCTGCTGCATGCCACGAAGAGTTGCCGCCGCCATTGTCTAGGCTCTCACACACATTTCCCCCGAGTGTAGTTCTTGCCGACATACGGGTTGAGTAATCCAATAACAACAACAACGGCTTCGGCAGCAGCGGCGGCGACGGCGGCTCAAATTGTAAGAGTGTTGCAACTTTCGTTCGAACTCGTTTTGAATTGTTGTTGTCGCTCACTCACTCACTTACTCACGGCCTCACTCGCTCCTTTCATGCATTCTGTTGTTGTCTGGGCGACTTGCCGAAAAAACTGGTTGTATTTAAGAAGCAAAACGGAGAAAAGTACATTCGCTTAATGCAATTTCTCAAAGGGGGAAAAATCAATAGCTCGGAAATTAGACAACTATCCACCTCCGGTCTTATTGCCCCGCGACGCGTCGTGCCTTTGAACGAAATGCACCTAGAAGAAGCTACAGATAACCCCGGGCGCAAGTGCAAGCGAGATAGTTGCCGCCTGCCCACACTCGCAAACACACTCTCGTTCCGTTGAAATTTCCAACGATGTCTGCTCTTCGTCGTTTTCGTTGTTGTTGTTGTTGTAATGTAATTGCGAAATCATAACGGCAGTTGAAAGTTGAGAGCGCTTAGCCAAGTATTCGCGCGAGTGTGCGTTTGTGAGTGAGCGACTGCACAAGTTAAGCTCTGGTGAACTCGGAATGCTCTTCTCTCCGCCTACACACATCAGCCGGGTCGCCAGTGTAGCGCATATGTGTGTCGCGTCAACAACAACTATACCGCAAGAGGAAAACACATGTTGTCCGCACAGTGGAATGGAGCGGGAGCAGGCGTAGCACAAATTACTAATGGATGTGAAGTGCCAATGAGTAGTGATTCCTCAATGCAGTCGCCATCTTGGAGTTGCGCTAGTGAAAACATCAGAATGAATAGCTAAAAATACTTTGCAGCAGCTGCTGCAACAGATAGATATGTAGATCTGTCTGTCGTTCTGAGCCACTGTGCCCGAGCGTGTGAGTGAGAGACACAAATTCAAATAAGCAAAGCGAATTACTGAAAATGCAGAAATCGCCTTGAAAAGTGAAAGGCATTCGACTGAGCGAGCGCGGGCCTCGTCGTCTTTGATATTATTTTTGCCTTTTTGCTTAACCTTTGCGGGTAGCTAACTCTTTGTTGTGGTTTTTGTTGTTTCTGGCTGGCTCAGCACTTTGACATTTTCCAACACACTCACACAGATGCGCCGGGCATAACAACTGAGAAAAGCCCATTTCCATTACACTGCCGCTGCACATGCGCCCATTGCTTTTATTTTGAGAATATATTTTCGGCTGTGAGTCGTCGTCGTTAGGCAGTGCGCTTTCGCAATTCTCCTTGAAGCTGCTCTCTCGGCTTCGTTGCTATTTTCGCCAAGATTAACGTTGTTTATATTTCCCTTGCAGAGTGCAGAAGCCAGACTGAACTGAACCGGACTGTGGATCTAACGTTAAACCTTTCGGCCACGCCTCTAAATTAACACAAGGAGCCTCTGCCCTGCAATAAATCCCGCAGCGCGCCCCCACCAACCAACACAAGCTTCTTCATGATGTCGTCGGATCAACAGTTCTTTCTGAAATGGAACGATTTTCAAACGAATATGGTGACCTCGTTCCGTCACTTGCGCGACGAGAAGAGCTTCACAGATGTAAGTACTAAAGCCTGAAATCCGAAAACCACCTTTGCAAACCTTTTAATAAGAGAAAAGCCCCTTTCAAAAACAAACCAAGTTACAGTCGAACCTCTCTAACTGAAACTTAGTCGGAAACACATAATTGTTATGTGAGAAATTTCAAATTTAATTTAATTCAAAGTTGATCATAAATAACAATAATGATATTGTAAAATAAAGTTTTAAATATTGAAAGTTCGACTGTAACTGACCATTCACGGACGCGCTGGCATGTATTCTATTGCTCTTGGCCGCGATTAGCTCTTGGTCGCCCCCTTCCAGAGGTCAAACACCAGCTTAGCACCGCTCGGCTCGCTCCGTCTGTCTACCTGGCCTCGCACTCTTCCATTTCTATCTGCTTTTCTTCTACCTACTTCCTTTGTTCTTCTTGTTCGTGCTGTGCGTTTTTCTTTGTAAATTTAAGGTGCTTCTCCACTCATTCTGTGTTGTGTGTGTTTGTCTGTTTTTGGGAAATATGTTGAACGGATTTAACTGATTTCTCAATGATTTCTTACAGGTAACACTCGCCTGCGAAGGCCAAACCTGCAAAGCACACAAAATGGTGCTTTCCGCATGCAGTCCCTACTTTAAAGCGCTACTGGAGGTAAGATTTATTTACTAGAAAATGAGACTGAAACTAATTAATTGTAATTATCCACAGGAAAACCCATCGAAACACCCAATCATCATCCTGAAAGATGTCTCCTACATTCACCTACAGGCTATACTGGAGTTCATGTACGCCGGCGAGGTGAATGTGTCCCAAGAACAGTTGCCAGCATTTCTTAAGACCGCCGATCGCCTCAAAGTGAAAGGTCTGGCAGAGACACCCAGTTCAATAAAGCGGGAGGGTTGATATTGGTATTAAACAATAAACAAAACAACAAAAAAAATACATAAAACACAACAAAAAAATGAAACAAAAACAAAAAAGAACTATAAGAAACTTATAATGTATGCGAGAAAACAAAACAAAATTCCAACAAGTGAGAAAAACATAATGAGAACGACATTTGATATACAAGAAATTCATGTAAAAGTACACTAGGAACACACACACAAAGCTGACCGGTAGAGATGATTAGCCTGTAAAGAAACAAAGGTGGTGTTGGATCCACCTTTGCCCACTCATTCACATGACCTTCCAATTTGCAAGAACCGACGCCCCCACTGAACTTGATTTGAATTGTGTATTCTTTTGATTTCTGCATAAAATAGTTTGTAATATATTATTAACAATTACACAATAAAATGGACAAAAAACACATCCACTCTGTATAAAAGCAACGATTATGGAATGCCCTGACAAAACAAACAAAAAACAAAACTAGAAAGCGCACTTTTGTAAAGTAATTAAAGAGGATTCATTAAAAGTATATAAAGATAATTATAAATATAGTGTGAAATGTGCAAGTAGAAGGATAAATAAAGAGCCGAACCGGCGCGAATATTGCAACACATTCGGTTAGTTTATAAGCCACTTAACTAACTACAACAACCCCCAGGCATGCCACGCCCCCAGAAACAGACACACTGCGAACTCATTTTCAAGCGCCACACACGCATCCCCCATCTACACTTAAAGAATAAAAAAAATAGAAAGAAATGCAAATTTGTACTTTAATTTTTTGTGTGGAGTTTTTCGAAAAAAAACTTAATATAAACGAGATATATTTTAATAACAAGCAAGGAAGCGATCATTTCTACTTAGTTTAAAACCAAGAACATAAGGCAGAACGATAGAGCGATAAATAAAAAAGGAAAAGCGAGTAAAATGAAAGAACTATACTTGAATATTATTACATAAAGTAAAATATTTATATGTATGTATATGTATACATGTGAGCATAGATTTAAAAACTACGGTAAATAAACAGAATAATTAAAAACAAGCCCGTTGTAGCAGTGGTGTGTTGTTTTCAATGGAATCTCCGCATTTATTTCTATGGTTCTTCGTAACATACTCATCCAGATCTCTCATCGAACTCTCCTGTGTACACAGTAGTTGCGATTACAAATTAACAAAAATATGTTCGCTTACACACTAAATTACACTAATATTTGATATATTGCCAGATGTATCGATCGCCGTCGTAGTGGACTCGGGATCTAGGTTCACATTGCACTACAGTTCCTAGTTGTTGAAACAGTACGCGTTGCGCGTATTCAGTTCGAATGGATCGGTGCGCATCTTCTGCTGATTATCCTCTACATATCGTGACACATCCGCCACCAGATTGGGTCGCTCCTCGGCACTGGCGGCGCACGGAGACCAGATCTTGATGTCGTGATCGATGCCACTGGTGGCCACCATGCAGATGCTCGGATGTGGCTGAACGCAATTGACAATGGCACTGTCCGCCCGATAAACGGCCCGAATTTTGCCCGTATCACCCTCCCAAATGTAGAAGTTGCCATCATCTGAGCCGGCAGCTATGAACTCTCCCTGACTGCCCAGATAGTTGGCCTCCTTAATGTCCGTTGTGATGTTACAATGGCCCACATACCGCTGCATATAGTCCCTGGCCGTTGAGCGCAGTTCGTACTCGGCGTCCGAGAGACGCATATAGCGGAAGCCATCCTCCATGGCCACGGGCTCTGGTTCCGGTGGCTCTGTATTCTGTGACTGCCGGCGGTTCTCCTTGATGTCCTTGTTCAGCGTCAGAACGCCGTGGTTGTTGGCGAAGGAGGGAAACCGCTGGATCAATGCCTGCAGGCATTTGTCTGCATCCTGGGGACGATGCAGCTCCAGCAGAGCCCTTGCCAGACGAAAGTGGGCCTTAACATAGCCAGGATCCAGGCGCAGGGCTTCGTGGCAATCCCTCAGAGCTGCGTATATATCCCCGAACCAGCCGCGACGCATTAGTGCCGTGGCCCTGTTCAGATACAACACCTCCCCCTGAGGGTACTTGGCCAAGGCCGCTGAGTAGGCATCGATGGCGGCCACCAGCTTGCCGTTTTCCAGAAACTCGTTACCCTGCTTCTTGTGCACCTCTATGCTGGAAGGCAGGGTGCGACTCCTGTGGGGCGCCTTCACCTGCTCCACCTCCACCTCCTCGTCATGGACGATGGGCGATGTGAAGGCAGGTAGTTCGTAAAAAACTGGAGGGGCAGCACTGTTTAGATCATAGCGGTAGATGTGCTCGCAGCCCATGTTGACCAGAAGCTCCGTGCCGTTGCCGTTAAAGGTGAGATAAGTGATGGCCCGGGACTCGTGAACAATGTTCCGGGTGATGTTCTTCACAATCTGCCCGGGAGCGTAGTAGGCCACACAAGCCGAGAGATCTGAAAGAGAATCAGGTTAAAGTCTGAGATCAGCTAGCTTTGGCTGGATACCCACCATTCCCGCTGCTGGAGGGCAGCTTGCGCCGATCGTAGACACGAGCAAAGGGATCGTTGGCGCCCACGGCCAAGTATTCCGTTCGCATGGGATTTATGGCCAGGCACTTGGCCTCCGTGGTGCCGTCCACCTGATTGCACAACCGAAGAAGCCGCACGCCGTTGCCGTCCTCTGGACGACAGTGGTGCGGCTCCCGCATATCCAGTTGCAGGATGCACCCGTCCTCACCCGCCGACCAGAAGATGTACGGCGAATCCTGGGCGGTGGCCAGGCGCTTGGCCCGCATCAGGTGGCAGTTGCAGGAAAAGAGCGTTTCGTTGGTGTGATTGATGTCGTACACATAGATGAACTTGTCCGCCGCACACGTCGCAACGATGTTGTTGTTGTGCTTCGGCAGAAACTTCACGGAGAACATGTTGCCCAGGTGCTTGGTGCTGATCACATGGACGCGCTTCTTCCGGAACGGATCCCAGATCATCACACGAAAGTCATCGGAACCGGAGGCCAGCCAGAGCCCGTCCGTCGTCCATTCCAGGCAATTGACGCATCCCTCGTGGCCCACGAGCAGCGCCTCCTGCTCCAGCCTGTCCACGTAGGCGGGTGACGCCAGGAGACGCCGGCGGAGCAGCTCGTCCAACTCGTAGCCATACTGCTGCCGCTGCCAGTGCAGCGCGGAGGTGTTCAAGGGCGTCTGCTGGCGCTGATTGCGCGAACTAGAGTACTTTACGCGATACAGTTCATCGCTCGACATTATCTCCGAGTTCTGTGGATAGGATTATGACACTTGTTTTTGTTTGTTTTCCTCTCGCTATCCGCTTATTTCATTTTGCATTCGCACTGTCCCCCCCGCTCCCCCGTCGACAGTTGTTGACACCTGGGCGCGGCGTTGCCAGATGGTCCGCAGATTTGGGTAATTGGAGTTTTTCGAAATCGAAACCTATTGCCCGTCGATCAAAAGATGTTTATTTCTGAAACGGCATTTAAATATTTATTTTAAACTGAAACCAATGTGCAGAATACACTTTTTGCCTCTTTTTAATGCTTCCTTTTTTGGAAATTGCTCAGTCCAAGCCAATATTTTCAGTTTTACACTCAAAGCAAAGCCTTATGGATGCGAACAGAGGTTTAAGCCATGACATAAATGAAATTATTAAAAATTAAATGCAATATTTCATAAATTAATTTCGATTAATATTCAAATTAAACAATCGATTAATCTAATAATGAAATCGAAAGGGTACCATCGGTTTTTTACCACCTCTAATAAACTAAAGAAAACGAAAAAGATTGATTAATTCCGGACGACGCGACGGGGCAGAAAAGTGACATGTCCAACGAAAAAGAGGACGAGTGCGACAAGCACAAGCAGCAGGCGGAGGCGGAAGCCAAGTCGACGTCCAGTGACGATTCCGATGAGTATCAGTCGGCCGGTGAGGGCGAGGATGGCGAAGGTGGCGACGGTGATCCCCCTGCGGAGCGCCCGCCGACGCACGCACACCTGTGCGCGGCAGCAACCACACCTGCGGCGGCCAGCGATAGCACCACCACCACCACAACCACAACACCAACAGCAGAAGCAGCGGCGACACCTCCCCTGGTTACAGTGAGCGAGCCCTTGGATTATCCGATGCATCAGAGCGTGTTCGAGGACGACATCAAATCGCTGCAACGGCGCCTGTTAATGAGCACTGCCCAGGACGAGGTGGGGCGGAAGGACAAGCATGGAAACACACCGCTCCACCTCGCTGTGATGCTGGGCAGGAAGCATGCCGTGCGCCTGCTGCTGGCCCACAACGCCCCCGTAAAGATCAAGAACAACGAGGGCTGGTCCCCGCTGTCCGAGGCCATTAGCTACGGCGACCGCCAGACCATCACCCAGGTGCTGCGCATGCTCAAGCTGCAGTCCCGCGAACACATGGAGGGTCGGCGCGAGAAGCTGGTCAATGCCCTGCGTCAGATGCAGGACTTCTACATGGAGTTCAAGTGGGACTTTCAGTCCTGGCTGCCGCTCGTTTCTCGCATCCTGCCCTCGGACATCTGCCGGCTGTACAAATCGGGAGCCTCGATTCGCCTGGACACAACGCTGGTCGACTTCAACGATATGCGTTGGGAGCGCGGAGACATCTCGTTCCTGTTCCGCGGCGAGGCACCGCCCAGGGACTCGCTAGTGCTGCTGGACAACGAGCAGGAGTGCTTCCAGCGGCTGCGTTACGAGGAGTCCGACATGGAGGACGAGGTCGATGTCCTCATGTCCACCGACATCCTGGCCACCCAGATGTCCACCAAGACGATACAGTTTGCGCGGGCGCAGCGTGGCTGGATATTCCGGGCGAATCGCAAGGAACTGATTGGCGGGCAGTATCAGTGCGAGATCTACACGATCCAGGGCCTGATTCTGAAGCAGCGCAAGCGCCGCGAGCACCTCTCCCACGAGGACCTGCAGAAGAATCGCGCCATTGTCGAGACAATCACCAAGGGCGGCACCAGTGGCAGTCATCAGCCGGATGGCCGGCGCGCCAGCCTCAACAGCCAGCACACGGCCACGCCGCCCGAGACCAATACGCCGACGGCACCGAATGGCATCACACTGCCGGAGTTGCCGCGTCGCAGTTCGCTCCAGGCTCCGCCCGCCACCACGGTCACCTGGCGGCAGTATCTGGAAGCGGAAGTTGGCAAGTGCCCGCAGCTGGGCAGGCCTCCCGTCCACAAGCAGTCGAACAAGACGCTACGTGCCACGGTGGCGATGAGCAAGGACTTTCCCCTAAGCGTGGACATGCTGCTGGACGTTCTGGAGGTGGTGGCACCGCTTAAGCACATCAACAAGCTCCGCGAGTTCGTCACGCTCAAGCTGCCGACCGGCTTTCCGGTGAAGATCGAGATCCCAGTGCTGCACACTGTCACCGCCAAGGTGACGTTTCAGAAGTTTGAGTTCCGCGACAACATCCCCGCCAAGATGTTCCAGATACCGTCACACTACTGGGAGGATGTGCGACGCTTTCAGGACTTATGACCAGGCGACGGTGAAGCCGCCGCCGCTGCTGCCGCCCCACCCAAGGCCAAAGCCTCATCCTCCTCAGCCGGATCGAGCGTCCATGTCGACTTGAATCGCAATGCGCCGCCGTCGCCCTCCATTGCGGAGTTCGATTGAAGAGAAAGAGAAAGGCTCGCGTCTACGTGGCCCTGAATTTCTGCCTGCCTGCCTCTGCCCCGCCCTCTAAATTGAGTAGCTCGTGGGAGTGGAGAAATCTGCTCCAGCATCGAGCTCAGTTTTTTGCGTATGTATGTCTTTAAGAGGACATCCCAGAACCCCCAAAAACATAAACAAAAATTGCAATTTTCAAAGGGTATTTATTTTACAGTAGAGAATCGATTTGCTTTGCTGCAGATGTCTCAAATTCAAATGTGACACGTTCTGGAAATTGTAATTTTAGTTTACTTCACTTGTTGTACGTATATGTATGTAATTGTATTTGTTTATAACTGGTAACATGCCCCGTGCATCCCCAGGGGTAATTGTACGTATTATTTCATAGTATTTATTTGTTAGACGCATCAACATTCGCAACTCGTGGGTGTGAATCACACATTTTGCGGAGTTTGACTCGGTAGAACAGCTGCCCCAAAAGCCAGAAGGTTCTACTGCTCCGGTTATGGCCGGTAATCGTGGCTAAAATAAATGTCCAATAAAGGAGACGGCGGGCGATATGACACACTCCACCACAATCAAAAGGTAGTTAGTCGAATGATCCGATAATGCTGGCCACAAGAATCAGATTGTTTCCACACACAAACAACACCCCGTTTATCATCGTATTTATATTGTGTACATCCCTTTCCATGTTTAGTGCAATTTTCATACGTATTTTTAAGGTAAACTAAGCTTGCCGGAAGTCTATTTTCGGCGCCAGTTCACGTCCCTAAAATATAGACTCTCTCTTCTCTGCATGCCGCGCTTGTTTCCTACACCAATCATTTCCTAATAGCCTAGACGTACTTTAATTCAAAGGGCGCAAAAGTAAACCAGCTTCACAAATCAATTAAAACAAATATGTATACATTTAGCTCGATTTTAGCCAATTGTTTAAAGCGTAAAATAGCGCCTGTACTTTGTGAAGACGCAAAGCAGAGATCTTGCTTTGTTGTGATTTGCCTCCTCCAGCCTAAAATATATATATTCACTATTGTTTACTTAGCCCTTGGCCAGACAAGCATTAATTGTGTATTTATGTACAAAACTGCCATTTATATTTTGTTCTTTTGGGCACAATTTTAGTTCTTTGTGTAGAATTTCATACAATAAATCAATGCCCCATAAGTCCTATATATATATAAATATTTTTAGTAATCAGTGTAATTCTAGATCCGACATAAACACAAATCGTCACAAGAAATCTGCTAAGCAACGGATGGATATATAAACAAAATCGATACTATAAACATATATATTTTACTAGTTAAGGGCAAAATCGATTGAAATATAATATATATATTTATACATGGCCACCACCCTAAATGTAATTGAACCGCGAGCATTTGTATGAGCTCTAAAAAAAAATAAATATGTACACACACACATCCTGCTGTAAAATGTGCAACCCAAGAACTTGAATGTGTTTATATTTTTAACGGTGAGGAATCGATTTCAAAAGACGCGCCCTCTGGCTTGGTGCCTTGCACAATACTGGCTTGTGCGTGGGAGTCGCCTTACTAGACGCGTTTACCAACACTTCTATTTGCCATATCAGCTGCTTGACTCACAGAATCTGAAAAATCTGCACAAATTACTAAAAAGTTTGATTTAAAATCGTTTTGAGGAGCAATTGCAACGCCACAAGATGATTGTCTCTCGCCTGGCCCTTCCAGTCAACATGGCCGTCCGTCGCATCTCACGCAAGGTGTCGGAGAACCCCCGAAACCTCAACATCCTGCGTCGCCACATGTCAAGCGTCTATTATCGGAGTGGGGCTATTAGGCCCAAGCCAGAAGAGATGCCATTCGGCCTTTTCGCCATCTTCTGTGCCGTCATCCCGGGTCTCTTTGTGGGCGCCACAATCAGCAAGAACGTGGCCAACTTCCTCGAGGAGAACGATCTCTTTGTGCCCTCGGATGATGACGATGATGAGGACTAAGAGCCACCTGATGTGGAAGAGGGAGTCCATCCTAGTCGGGCTGAATGTGTTGGCTTGAAACGGAGAACTTAAATCAAGCGGCCAAAAGTCTATTTATTTATATTTATTAATGCCCCATAATTGCTATGTAAATCAAATCTCTACTCTTAAGATCGTAAATGTTCTTGCATTTCATGTGTGCTTTTCCCATTTTGATACCTTGCTTTAACGATTTTTCAACAATGTTATCCTTGTGCTCGATGATAAGCTGACGAATGTTAATAGAATTAAATAAAGTTTATTCGATTATGCTATAAACGCTGCTTTGCCCCGAGAGTCTTTTAATTATATAAGTGTTTACCAGATGGGAACATACCTATGGCTGATTTTGGATACATATATCTTCTAAGTATACATATATAAGCTAGAAGAAATGTTTCTAATATTGTCTATGGATAAACATGTACAGAATCCAAA
>JAEIIM010066750.1:0-16094 GCA_018874515.1 Drosophila greeni | reverse complement strand
CTGCGCTGTGCCTCTGAGGCACTGCCTCAAGAAGCTGGTTTTATATCCGTGTGCATACATATCCGCTTAGCATAATGGCCACGAGCTTAGGCTGCACTTAATAAACTTAACAATTAGTCTACATATTTGCTCAACAAAGTGATAATGTGAATCAGAGCATTTAAGCCGAACTGTAGTGATTAGTTGCAATCCATTCGAATAATACATTCATATTTCCCAAGCGCGACTTGGGATTGCCAGTTCTAGTGTGTTGGTGTGTGTGTGCCTGCTTGCTTGTGTGAGTGGCGTTTTGGAATGTTGCCCTGCACGAAATTCAAATAGTGACCATCCTTGAGTCGAGCTTTTGCTTCGCTTTGCATAAGTGATCGCGATGGACGCGCACACGCTAAACGACCTGTTGGAGTGCTCCGTCTGCCTGGAGCGGCTGGACACCACCTCGAAGGTGTTGCCCTGCCAGCACACCTTTTGTCGCAAGTGCTTGCAGGTGAGTGTAATGGAATGCAAGTGGTTTTTCCGTGGAAACTAATTCCAATTCTTCTTTGCAGGACATTGTGGCCAGCCAGCACAAGCTGCGCTGCCCGGAGTGTCGCATTCTGGTATCGGTGAGAATTGACGAGCTTCCACCGAACGTGTTGCTGATGCGAATATTGGAAGGTAACGACGCCGCCGCCCACGCCAATCGCACTCTCATCTGGCACAGCAACAGGCCTACGCTGGAAGTGCGATTATGTGGCAATGGCAATTGAACTGCTTTTACTTTGCGATGACTATAACTTTATATTCACGTCTTTTTCTTCCTCCCCCTGCATTCTTAGGAATGAAACAGTCCGCAGCCGCTGGTAAGGGCGAAGGCAAGAGCGAGGAGTCTGAGTCACAGAAGGAGAAGCAGAAATCTCAGCCGTCAGCGGAATCTACGGCTCCGCCCGGCAGTCAGCTCCAGAAGAAGCCGCCATCGCAACAGCAGCCACAATCTCAGCAGCAATCTCAGCCGGCACGCCAAAAGCAGCGCCGATTCCTACTCCCCCACGCCTATGCTCTCTTCGATTTTGCCTCCAACGAAGCCAGCGACCTTAAGTTCAAGAAGGGGGATTTGATACTGCTCAAGCATCGCATCGACAACAACTGGTTCGTGGGCCAGGCCAATGGCCAGGAGGGCACCTTCCCCATTAACTACGTGAAGGTGTCGGTGCCGTTGCCCATGCCGCAGTGCATCGCCATGTACGACTTTAAGATGGGACCCAACGACGAGGAGGGATGCCTTGAGTTCAAGAAGAGCACGGTGATCCATGTCCTGCGCCGTGTCGATCACAATTGGGCCGAGGGACGTATCGGCCAGACTATTGGCATATTCCCTATAGCATTTGTCGAGCTAAACGCAGCGGCCAAGAAACTATTGGAAAGCGGCGTGGTCAACCATCCACCGTGCCATCCGCCGCAGCAGCAGGGTCAGCGTGCGCTACCTCCTGTACCCCTGATCGATCCCACGGTCGTCACGGAGTCCAGCTCTGGATCCTCGAACAGCAACAGCACGCCGGCTAGTAGCAACTCCAGCTCCACGTCCAGCTCGAACAATTGCAGCCCGAATCATCAGGCATCTCTGCCAAACACTCCGCAGCATTTGGTGGCCTCTGGATCTGGATCAGTTCGCTTTCGCGACAAGGGAGCCAAGGAGAAACGCCACTCGCTGAATGCCTTACTCGGAGGAGGAGCTCCTTTAAGTCTGCTGCAGACGAATCGCCATTCGGCTGAAATCCTCAGCCTGCCGCACGAGCTAAGTCGCCAGGAGGTGGCTTCTAAGCCCACAACCGCCTCGCAGTCGTCGCGCGTGCTTAAAACAAATGTCCAGCAGCAAATGCCGCCCACTCTGCCATGGGGATACTTGGCCCTCTTTGCGTACAAGCCGCGACAAACAGACGAGCTGGAACTGAAGAAGGGATGCGTATACATTGTAACCGAGCGATGTGTTGACGGTTGGTTCAAGGGCAAAAACTGGCTGGATATAACCGGGGTCTTCCCGGGCAACTACCTGACGCCCTTGCGCACCCGCGACCAGCAGCAGCTGATGCACCAGTGGAAATATATTCCCCAGAGCACGGATGCCCAGCAAGTGCTTCCACAGCAGCAACCGGTCGCCCAAGATGTGCGACTCAATAACATGCTGCCTATGCAACCACCGGATTTGCCGCCGCGTCAGCAGCAGGCCAACACCACGACCACGAGCTGCTCCTCCGTGTGGACAAAGCCGGTCGAGGCGCTGTTCAGCAGAAAGTCTGAACCTAAGCAGGAAGTTGCAGCCGCCTCCGCCACAGCTTCGAGCAGCAGCAGTTCCTCCGGGGCAGTGGGCCTTATGCGACGTTTAACGCATATGAAAACGCGCTCAAAATCCCCAGGAGCATCGCTTCAGCAAGCACCGAAGGAAGTCATTAGTCCCAGCGTTGAAAATACAACTAAGCCAGCAAAAATACACCCAGTGCACGTTCGGTAAGTGCTTGGAAGAATACCATGTTCAACTTCAAGTTAATATTTTGTTTTGTATCTTTTCAGATCCGGCTCATGCCCCAGTCAACTGCAGCACAGTCAGCCTCTTAATGAATCGCCCACAACGACAGCAGCTACACCGTCTGCAGGACAACAGCAACCGTTTCTGCCCAAGCAGCTTCCAGCACCCACCAGTAGCAGTATTTCCTATGGATCCCAGCGCATCAAGAGCAACAAGGAACGTCCACAGTTAATTTGGTAAATTAATTGAATTTCCAAGAGGCTACAAACTCACCTAACTATTGACCCTCAACGCAGCGCAAGGCAATCCCTAGATGCAGCCACCTTTCGCAGCATGTACACCAATGCGGCGTCACCACCACCCCTAGCCCCCGCCTCTTCTGTGGCCCCAACTATCTACTCAGCAGGCGGACAGCAGCAGGCGCTGACTGCAGGAGGAGTCGGCCAGTCGCAGTTGCATGCCAATATGATTATTGCACCCAGCCATCGGAAGTCGCATAGCCTGGATGCGGGCCATGTGCTGAGCCCCAGCAGCAATGTGATCACTGAGGCAGCCATCAAGGCCAGTGCCACCACCAAGTCAGCCTACTGCACGAGGGAAAGGTAAGATTTCATCGGAGTTTAAGGTATTGAGTGGCTAATTGATATTGTCCGTATTTGCAGTCGCTTCCGGTGCATTGTGCCGTATCCACCCAACAGCGACATCGAACTGGAGCTTCACGTTGGCGACATAATCTACGTGCAGCGCAAGCAGAAGAACGGCTGGTACAAGGGGACGCATGCGCGCACCCACAAAACCGGGCTCTTTCCCGCCTCCTTTGTCGAACCGGATCCTTAGGCTGCTGACAATCTAGAATTTATTATGCGAAATTCTAAATTTTTTGTCTTGATTGATTTAAATCTCCGTTCGATACGGGCTTCCAATTCGCAATCTCCTAATGTTCTTTTTGAAAAAGAATTAATTATGTACTCCTCTTCCGCTCGAATTGGCAGTTCGCCGATGTACTTTTTGCGCGATCCCTAATCAAAATAGGTTAGTTATTAACGTAGCTTTTAAGCCCAGGTTACTTAAGCACTAGCGACTAGTTAGCTAGGAAGAAACAAAACAGGTTGAAGAAGGAACACTAACAATCTGACTAACAGGTTCTCGTTGCCCTTTGTGCGAAGTTATTTGTAATATACGATAATAAACATTTTGTACACACACACGAAAGTAGTTCGAACTTAATTTATTCCACCAATCAAAACATCGAGGATAAAAGTGGTCTACGCTTGACTAAGTCAAAAGTTACTCGCTCTTGTCGAACTTTGATCCGTAGATGGGCACATACTGCAGGACCACCTTCCAGTCGGTGTAGTAGAGCACTGCCAGGCCAGCAGCTCCACCAAATCCAGCTCCAGATCGGATGCTACAAATTGAAAGACGTTAGGATTGGAGTTCTATGTGGCGATTATGCAATGCACCACTGCGGCCCGCGTACACAGGATTTCCTATGGACCCTGGCTGTACGATGCGAGGCAGCGTATTTATACTCACAAGGACGACGCGATTTCGGCGTGCTTCTTGCCAAAAGGTATGCGGAAGGCCATATTTTCTTCGTTTAAATTACTTTTCTCCTGGACTGAAAGATTCGCAATAGGTGGACAGCTCGAATGTACTAAAAAACACCACGCCAGTATTGTATCATATGAAAATGCCGATGTATCGATGTAAAGAATGCGGATATTTCCCCACCTCTAGTGGGAACAACAATTTGTCATCAACAATCCGGATCTTTCGGCTAAAAATTACTTACAATTTAATAATTCACTATGAAAGTCTCAGTTTTCGGTGAATTGAACACATTCGAGCTGTTCGTTTTATGCACAGTAATACCGGCTGTCTTCATTTTCCTGTGGTCACTGATTTCCGGCGACATGAAGGTAGGGCACTAAGTTCTTATCAGAATTTTATACCTATTTTTTTTTTACCTATTTTGTCTTCACAGAATTTCAAGGGCAGCAAATTGGCTTACTCGGTTTTCACGGCAAAGGATCCTATCAATTGCTATCAAGACTATGTTCCGGAAAAACAAAAGGATTCTTAGACCAACGGCTCCAAACGGCCGAAAATGTATTAAACTTGTATATAACAATTAATCCGGTTGACATGGGTGTAGGGATTACAACAATAAATTAATCCGTTCCGCCTTCTGCAAGGAAGAACAAGATTATTTAAAAAGTATATTATTGGGATCGAGGGAAACATTTTGAAGGTGCAGGTAAATAATGAAGCTAATATGCTTTTTTGAAGAAACTAAAACAAAGTCTTCCCATATTACTTGGTCTTATGATTGAAATTTGATTTTGAACCAATTGTTTATTTTTTAGGGTTTCCAAAGTAAACAATTGGCCAATTGCAATATGAATCACCTTTTTAGCCGCACCTGGTCACACCCACAAGCTCTAAGGGTTTTCCTGTTAGCCTGCAACGGCCTTACTGAACGACTCTTCAGATATTTAATTCAATTTTTGGTTTGTTAATTGTTTAATCGCGCTTTTCCAACATCGGGTAGTGCAGATTTAGATTGTATCCTGCGCCATTTCTGGTGCCCTTCCGCACCAGCAGATCGACCAGCCCGGAATTAGGCCAGAGGACTTCCGATAAACACAGACAAAGAAGACAAAACTACGCAGAAGAAGAACAAAAACAATGTCGGAAACATACGGTTTGTCACTACAGAAATAACTAATTAATGACTGTCTCTAATTAATTCTGGTGCGGGGCACTTACCTAGATTACCTGTTCAAGTTTCTGATCATCGGCAGTGCTGGCAGTGGCAAGAGTTGTCTGTTGCATCACTTCATCGAGAGCAAGTGTAAGTCAGAGTCAATTTTTACCCTGTAATATCAGGAATCTCAATTTACAAACGTTTTCGACAGTCAAAGACGACAGCTCTCACACCATTGGCGTGGAATTTGGGTCCCGGATCGTGAACGTGGGTGGAAAATCAGTGAAGCTGCAGATCTGGGACACGGCCGGGCAGGAGAGATTCCGCTCGGTGACGAGATCATACTATCGAGGCGCTGCTGGAGCTCTCCTCGTCTACGATGCCACATCGAGGGACTCTTTCAACGCACTGACAAACTGGCTGAATGATGCCCGCACCTTGGCCAGTCCAAACATTGTGATTCTGTTGGTGGGAAACAAGAAGGACCTTGAAGAGGCCCGAGATGTGACCTTTCTGGAGGCCAGCACCTTTGCCCAGGAGAACGGTTTGCTAACTAGCCTTACGTTTACTTTCTGTATTGGGTTAATGACATGTCGACACCTTCAGAGCTCATCTTCTTGGAGACCAGCGCCAAGACGGGCGAGAACGTGGAGGAGGCCTTCCTCAAGTGCTCTAAGACAATTCTGGCTAAAATTGAGACCGGAGAGCTGGATCCGGAGCGCATAGGCAGCGGCATTCAGTACGGTGGTGCAGCCCTGCGCAACCTGCAGACCCGACAGCGCAGCATCAACAAACCGGATTGCACCTGTCGCGTGTGAAGCGTGCGCTTCAATGAACGAGCAAATTAATCTCTATATTATCTCAAACCCGGAGTGCGTCCACTGGTCGCATTCCACCTTAGTTGTATTCCCCGTACTTGTGTGTGTATGTCGCATCCTTTTTTAAGGTTCGTATTTCGTTTTCTAGATTAATCATTCCAAAATGTAAGCGCATGGTGCGTCTTCTATTCGTTTTAACCTATGTACTCTTAACCATCTTAATTTCTCTTGATCACGGATAACTCCGATTGTTACTTACTATAATTTGTAATTCGCGAAGCACTAGGACAGTCGAAGAAGGCTCGATGGTAGTGAGTGGAGTAGAATGCACTCGGCATTTTTTTATTGTAAATAAGAGGCGCTTTAGGTCGTTGACGACGTCGCCGAATGTAAATCTAACTCAAAAGCATGCACGCGGTAAATAAAAACGCAAAAACATAAAAACAAACAAATGTTTTTTGTTTATAATCTAATATAAAAATGTTTATTTATGATATTTAGCCTAGGGTACAAAAGTTGTGGTTTGACCATTTTTTTAATCTAAATAACGAACAAACTGTAGATTTTAATTTGTTGATTTAAAAACATGCATTTTTTTGGTAAACAATTTTGAAAAAATAGTTTAAATTTGATTTAGGTGTGAAATCATATGCCAAATGGATTTGAAAGTCCTAAGTGAAATGGACCTAAATAGGTCTTGCTTACAATCTTTTTTTAAAACTGACCTAAAAATGCACAAATTGTTCGAAAATATTACTGATTTACAGTAGGAATAATTTTTGACATGGTTTTATCTTTGTATATAACTACGATGATCTCCATTTCGCTTTTAGAGAATCATTCGGAGACCGAACTATCCTTTGAAAGCGTAATGGAGATCTTCGTTGTTAAACACTGAGTTGAGAACACAATCGATATTGGCCTAGGCATCGCATTTGGCCAACTTTTGAAGCGCGTGCTTCGCAGCCGCCAGTTTGGCCTGATCCTTGTTGTTGCCGAATCCGTACACCTTGATGGTTTTCTCCATGCAGGTGAACTGACAGCTCATCATCACCTTCTCCTGGTCAACGATGGGCGAACTAAAGACTGGATTTGCCAGCTTGTGCTCGTAGAGCTGGCGGATCGGGTTGATGGGGACGCTGCGCGAGAATTCCTGTATCTCCGGTTCGAAGAGATTGTAGATGACTTCCCAGGTGCGTGTGAGATCGCGACAGTCAAGATAAACGGCTGCAATCAGAGCTTCTAGGACGTCGCCCAGGGCCTTCGGCACATCCACATTCTGTGACATATTGTATTCGCCTCTGACCGGTGAATCTCCAGTTCCATGCTGTGTAATAGCTTTCGAAGCTCCCATTATCTCGGTTATTTCGGAGTCATCGTCATCCTCATAGTCCAAAGGAGAGCTCTGAATGTCACTCTCCTCGAGCAAAATGCGCACATGGTTGGTCACCCGGTGTCCCTGGCTCTCTTGAAAGCTCACAAAATTGGCAATGGTCTCCGATAGTAATGCATTCTCCGCCAGGATGAACAGGTGGAGCTTGTGTCGCACACAGATGCATGCCAGAGTCGTATTGTTGACCAGCGCCGAGCGCAGATCCGTGAGCTGGCCCGGGGTCATCTTGACATTATTCTCGAAAATATGCGCAGAGATGAGAAAGTCCAGAATGGCGTCGCCCACAAATTCGAGCTCCTGGTAGCAGCCGGTTACCCGATTGGTGGGATACGAAGGATGTGTGAGGGCCTGCAGCAGATATCCACGATCCTTGAACGTGTAGCCTAGATTCTCCTCCAGATGGGTGTGATTGATAAGGAAGCCATCGATCTCCGTGGTTGTCACATTAGCCCGCATCTTGTCGCCGCTCAATTTGAGGTCCAACAGCTGGGAGAGTGGCTTGCCAATGTCCGCCTTGCACACTCCAAAGTACTCCAGCATCTGGAAACCGTGCTGCAGTCCGTAGTTCTTTACGATCACGCCCAACAGCGCCTCCAGGGTGTCGGCCACCACCTTGTCGCCGATCTTGGTCTGGCCCACGCAAAAGTTCACCTCGGCGGAGAAGTCGGCGCCAGCGTAATGGCTGTTTACGTTGCCCTGACAGCTCTCTACGAATTTGCGATAGGTAAGCGCGTCGCAGGTGCCCTTGGCCAGGGACTCCTCTTCGCTGAGCACCAAGGCGCGGAGGTTGTGTGGACCCACCAGCTCCGCCAGACCCGGCTTTTCACGCCACAAGGCCAGCACATTGTGCGGCAGACTAACGGAGGGCGGTATCCACGTGTATTTCGGAGTAAAGAGCGAGTTGTTGATCCTCGTCGGTATGTCCGTTTCGCTGAGACAGTAGAGCAGATTTCGATTGGACACCAGCTTGGACTTGACCTGCGTTAGGGTGCCCTCGTTCCAGTCCGGATACTTGCTGGTCAGGTAGAGCGTGGCGCTCAGCTTTAGAAATGAGTCGCCCAGCAGTTCCAAGCGCTCCATATCGTACACATCCGAACAGCCCGCCGAGGTGAGGGCAGCCAGAAATTGCCCCTGCTCCGCTGGGGTAATGTTGTTGGACACACTGATTTCCAGGACGGAGAGGCGGCTTTCCTTGCCGCGTACAGCTGTCGGGGTGGCGGGCATTAGAGCCGGCAGGTCACTTTGTGGCTTTGCTGCCGATCTCGTGCCATATACATTCCTATGCGACATCTTAAACTGCGTCTCTGTCCAGAACTTTTTGTCCGCCAACTCCATATCGTCGATCTTTGATACATGGCCCTGCATGAAGTTGTAATAGTAGGACAGTTCCACGGGATAAACGTCCATGATGTTCCTCGACAGATCCCTCGGCTCCATGTACTGCTGCCAGGAAGTCTCAAAGTCGCTGATCTTGAGGTTTTCCATATCTGTCACAATGCCCTTCGTAGGCAATGGCTCCAGCAAAGAGCGCGGCTCCTCGAAGTCCTCGTTGGCCACGGCATTGCCCAAGGGATCTACGTTCCTCTTGAGCGACCAATCGATTTCCAGTGCCTTAGGCCTGTAAGCTGCTCCATTGACGGACAGCTTGTCTAAACCGAGGAGCGTATTGAATCTCTTGCGCAGGGCCTCGGCATGGAGGAGGTAATGCAAGCGCCGGAGAATACTTGGAAGAAATATGGCCTTCAGCCAGAGATCACCGGGAAAGCCGAAGTTGAAGCACAGCTCAGGTATGAGCACCACTTTGGCCCTAGCCTTGCTCTGTGCCGAACTCTTGGTCCGGTTCTGGACGTAAAAGTTCAGCTGCTCGGTGATTTCCCTTACCTCGATCAGGAACTGGTCGCGGTGCACCACGTCCTCGATATGGTTGCTGTACTTGGACATGGTGAACTCGTAGTAAGTCTTGTCCTGGTGGTTCTTCTCCATCAGGCTTGAGGGAGTGAGGTCTGTGTGCACCTTGGTAACCACCATACGCTTCTCCTCGTAGTTGGCATACCACTGAGTCACGATCTTGCCTACGAAGTCCTCGGGACGGGGGGCCGGCTGCTGCTTGCGCTGCTGAACACTGACCTTTTGCGGGCGGGGAATCTTTTGGAACTTTGTGACCAATGGCCAATCGATACCCTTACGCTGACCATCGCTCAGCACAGATAGGGGAACAACCAGATAGGAGTTCTCCTTGCCACGTCGATCCAGCACGAAGTACGGCTGCCAGATCCTTAGTATATCCCGAAACAAAACTCCGTGGAACTGATGCAGCAACTCCAGCTGTTCCTCGTTCTGGATGACCATCTCCAGGGGAGTTTCTGCCACACGGACATTCACTTCGCCCTGGTTGCTGAATAACGGCATCTCTGCCATACGGGGAAGTTTTTTGCGCAGCAACAAGGCATAGTTGCTTGCCGTCTGGAGGTTTAGATACATGTGCTCCGTGTAATCGTTTTGCTCAAAACGTGGCTCCAGAAATATTTCGTAGGCGTAGCAGACCTCACCAACGCGGGGCCGGGCATCGAAGAACTCCTCTGGACAGGCGGTTCTGTAGGTTTGTGCCTTTGTTGTCTCCTTGCGGACCACCGCAGTCACTGAAAGGAATCAAAAATTACTCCAAAGACCTATTTTTGATTGACCACTGATTGAGACTCACCATCGTCGCCGTACTTCTTCCAGTGCTCAAAGTGAATGTCAGCAATGGCAGTCATTCGCTCTTTGAGCGTGAAGGGCAGGAATCTCTCGTTGAGTTCTCCCATAAGATAGAGCTGCTTGCAGACCTTAAACGCAGCTGAAATTTTGGCGGCCTTCACGCAGTCCATAGGATCGCTCTGAAAAAATTAAAACAGCTTAGGAACTTCGATATATTCGCCCCCTTCAGCGGTAGCTTACATAAATCGTTTCCTTAAGCAATGAAGTGAGTGGCATAGTGATAGAAACAACGGGCTTTCGAGCCGCAGAGTTACCGAAGAGCTTCTGTCGCTCTTGGTCTTCGAGCAAATTGATCCACGGAGTTACGAAGCCAAAGGCATCCGACGGCAGGCTTTGGCAATAGCGATGGAGCAGAATGAGGGCGCTGCTGGGTAAAAGAAGGGCGCCATGTTCGTTCTTGTACGCCGGTATTATGTCCCGGAAGTGTTCGGTGATCTCGTCTTCTTGCGGCTCAGCTCGGTCCAAAACTCGGTCCTTCAGATACTCGGCTATTTCGGCGTGAGCCTCGCGATACTGGCAAATTTGCTGTGAGATCTTGGCTGTTTCCGTTTCCGCCGCGAAAAGCACGAACTGGGCCTCCTTGGAGCGAGCTCGGCCCTTCGTCTGCACGTACATGTTGAAGGTTTTGATAGCATCCAAGATGAGCACATAGTTGCAGGCCTGCACATCGATCCCCTCTTCCAGAACGCTAGAGCACACCATTAGGTTGGCTTCGCCATCCCGGAACTGCTGGATGGCCTGCGACAGGTAACGGATGGGAAATTATATATGTTATTTTAGGATTTTGGCACCACCCACCGATTTCTGCCATTTGCGCTCTAGGATGTTCTCAAAATCCTGGGCAATGGAGTTGCGGCCCACCATGAACTGCGGCACGAGCACGTTACGCAGCTCCGGGGAATCCTTGATGAAGGCCAGCAACATGCCGAGAATGCACTTGCAGGAGTAACGGCGCTCCAGGAAGACCAGACAGCAGATATCCTTTGGCTGCTTGCCGGCGAATGTCTTCTTGAGGTATTGAAGGAATCTTTGCACTTTCGGGGCGGAGAAGGTCATGATAACATTCTCAGTGTCCACCGAGCCGTCGTCATCCACCAAGTCGTGGAGCTTAGAATCCAACAGATGGCGGATATGATCGCACACCTCGATGGCCCCTCTGTACATCGTTTTCAGGGAGAGCGTCTCCGCCTGGCGCTTTTTTATCTCAAACTCGACAATCAGCGAGACAATGGCTATGGAGGCGGGGTATATGCCATACTCCTCCATCTGGAACAGGAAGTCGTTGAACAGCGTCTTCACAGCTCCCTTCTTGTGCGGATCGCGCTGCGCCTGCAATCCTTTAGACTTGCGAACTGGCTGCTTGCCAATGTTCATTTGGTCCACGCATCGAAAGAAGTTCGTAATTCTTTCTTTAATTCTGTTTACAACCTGGAAGGTGTGGACTTGGGATGGATATTTCAACAGGAACTCTTTGGGCTTGGTGGAGTGCCTACAAAACGAGAGAGAAAATCGTGAGGGATTCGCATTAGACAGTCCATAGTCCTTACAGCATCACGTTCTCCATCTCCTTTGTGTCGGACACGGTAATGATTTTCCCGCGAAAGGTCGTCTCTAGCTCCTGAAGCCTCTTTGCCACCTGCTTGATTTCATTGCCCTTGATCAGGACTCCCGTGAGGCCCACCACGCGCGGCAGCTTCTGGCCTTGGCCAACGCTTAGGAATAGGCGCATGAATTCGCGGTAAGGATGATGGCCAGTACCGTGGTGACATTCGTCTATTACTACAATGCTCACGGAGCCGAGTTCCAAGTACCGCTGAGCGATCATATCCAGAATCACCTGGGCGGTGCCCACCATAACCTATTAAGAGTACACAAGGTAATTAAGTAAGAGGGAGAACTATTTCTGTTTGTCATGCTACTGAGGTTTTTAACAAAGATTCTCAGGCTATGTTGACTTGATTTGTGACATTTCTTATTTTCTAGAATTGAGTTACGATATTCCTAATGGCATGAGATTCATTTTTGTACCGAATATTGCCTGGAAATCCATTAGCCCTCCGTTTTGAGGCTTCGGTTAAGCACTTAAGCTTCCTACAAGAAGTATATGTATTGCTCGGATTAAGGAAATATGAGAAATCTGAGTGGACGACCCATAAATTATTGAAATCCAATTCCCAGTGCGGTCGTAAAATTGCTGATTTTATTTCCCTCGAGCATCTCTTACCAAGGCCGCATTTGTATATAAATTGTTCGAGTGTGTGAGTACTTTTATGTATTGCAAACGTGCCGATGTGCAAAAGCTACACGTCATCACTTCCCCCCACCCCTTTCTTATTGCACTATCCGGTACTCACTTGCTTATCGCAAATTTCGTCCGTCCATTTGCCTCGGGGCCAATCGTCTACGCCCTGCTCACCGACATAGAATCCGATCTTTAAGCTGGTGTAGCGCTTGAGGGCCACCGCCTGCTGGCGAGCCAGCTCCACGGTGTTGCACATGAAGAGGGCCCGCTTGCCGCCATTTTCGATGGTTCTGGTGAAATAAGTAAGGTCAATAAATCAGCAAAGGAGTTTATCAAAGAGCGGCTTAACGCAAATAAGTTGCTAATAGGAAGCACTCACTTGTCCATGTCCTGGGAAAAGCGCTTGAGGGCCAGGATGGCCACATAGGTCTTGCCTGATCCGGTGGGCAAGTAGACGATGCCATTATTCTTGGTTATGTAGTCCACCAGGCGCAATTGGTAGTCGCGAGGCTGTGGGGGATTACAATGCCAATGGGAATCCATACGCAGTGAAGGGATAATGAAGATGAACCCACCTTTATTTCAATGGCCTGCAAGTTGTTTCCGCTATCATTCATGTTGAATTGCTGGTCCGTAGGAGTTACTCTTTCCGATGATTGAAAATTGTAAAATAAAATTTTTCACTTTTGCAGGGAAGCTGTTTCATTCGTGCCCTTTTCTCGAGGAGTGTTTTTTCAAACTAATGCCGAAGCTGACGTTTGGTCCGGTTATTGCTGACGTGTCTATCCCAGGCTACTTGATTGCTGGCTGGGTTTCGTAATGCCGATGGTTGGTTCGACACAAATTCGGGGAATCACCGGTTTTTGTTGGACACAAAGAATATAAGTAACATGAAATCCCCAACCACCTGTGCGCACGCTTATTTCGCCTGGAAACTGCTTACGACGATATTCAATGAGCCCGGCTCATCTATGTATTATACACTTAATGAAAAATTACTTTCAAATGGGGAAGGGTTCTAGGACCTTAATAAAAAGATTAATTAAAAACTTAACAAAGAAAACACCAAACAGCCGGTCGTGGAGTATGCCCAGGGTGTGTAAAAGCAACGCTGTTGTGCACGCACCAAGTGTATTGTTTTAAACACCGACTGGGCACACTGTGAAGGCGGAAAAAACTTTGTTGTTTAAATTTTGTACTCTTATCACCGCTTTTTCCCAAAAGAAATTGACCTTAAAAATTAATCCAAAATACTTTAATTCACTATTTTTATAAATTATAGAATTGAATGTATGCAGAGGTTTCACTCCTGTTACATTAAAGTTTAAATAAAAAAAATGTATGTCCCATGAGCAAATAAATTTGCCTTTTAATATTGCATTTATCGAAATATATTAACCAGAAACCCCTAGGTATTGAGTATATATATTTTACTTTATTGATCAGGATCGTCACATCTTACACATAACTTTTCCCTACTGGCTTAAAAAGAGAACATGAAAAATAGTATCCTAGAGAAATAGTATCACGTCTTGTTGTGCTCTTCCTCCGTCTTCTGCACCTTTCCGCCGGAAAGTATGTGCTGGATCTCGATTATCGTCTTGCCCTTGGTCTCTGGCACGAAGAACAGAGAGTACAGGAAGGAGAGCACAGCGATCACGGTGAAGATCCAGAAGGTAGGCCCAGGGTGAATCGCTTCCTTGAGGATCGGGAAAAGCAGCGTGACCATAAAGGCCGACAACCAGTTGCTGGTGCCGGCAATCGATCCAGCCACACTCTTTACATCCTCCGAGAAGAGTTCGGCCATGACCAGCCACGGCACTGGTCCGAATCCGATCGAGAAGAACACGATGAAGATGCAGATGCTGGCGATGGGCAGCCACCCAAAGTTGTCCATTGATGCCGGATCGTCCTCCTTTAGCTGAAAGTATACGCCCATCGCAGCAGTGGTCACGGCCATCATGAAGCCGGAGATGATGAGCAAAATTTTTCGGCCAGCCTTGTCGATAATAATCACGGCAACCAGCGTGCTGACAACCTGAACGACTCCGATAATAATGCTGGCCATGCTACCGCTAAGACCAGAGCCAGTATCCTCGAAAATGGAAGAGGAGTAGAACAGGATGGCGTTGATTCCCGTCCACTGTTGGAAAACCTGCAGCAGCACAGCAATGCCGAGACCCTTCAAGACAATAGGGCGGCGCAGGGCCACTAGGATATTGGTCTGCAATTTAGAAGGGAAATGCTTGTTATTCTACAAGGAATATATTTACAAAGCATTGTACAGAAGCGTAAAAAAAACCTGACCTAGGATGTAATCAATTTATAAGAATGGTTAAACGGAAACTTTAGATTTTCAAATATGTACTTAGCCATAACTACTTCATTCGTAAGTATCCTGTATTTAAAATATGGGTCAGCAATACACTTTTCAAATCACAGGAAGTATAAAAACCGATAACTACTGCTCAGATAGTGTAATACAAGTGCTACAAACTATTAAGATTAAATTTGATGATGAAGATACCGTCATTATTTTCATAAAAAAAATTGAGAAAGTAAGTCTTAACGGATGTTCAAATCTGAATCTTTTAATGAAAATTTTAGTACATACCTTGGGTTGGTCATTCTGCCTCTGGGTCTCCTCCATGATCTCCTTGAACTCGTCATCAATGTCGGCACCCTTGCCGCGAAGCCACTGCAGGGCAGAGGCAGCATCATCGTTTCGTCCCTTGATGGCCAAATAGACCGGCGACTCCGGCATAAAGAAATGCACGGCGGCAAAGATCAGGGGCAAGATGGCGCACAGGATGTTGATGACTGTCAGTGACAGGAAGGCCCCCACCAAATACCCATAAAGCACGCCTGACACGATCAGCAGCTGGAAAAAGGCGCCGATGGTGCCTCTTAGCGCCGTCTGGCTGATTTCCGTACAATACATGGGCGCCGTCACACAAAAGGCCCCGCCACACATGCCCAGGATAAAGCGTCCGCAGTACAGCATGGCCACGTTATTTGCCCAGATCATCAGGACCCAACCGACCATATAGGGCGGGATCAGTGCCAGCATGGTGGGTCTGCGTCCAATCCAGTCGATGCAAAAGCCGATGGGTATGCATATCACTGTGGCGCCCAGTGTCAGCAGCGAGGATACCCATCCAAACTCGCTGCTTGTGATAACGAAGCCGTAGTCGTAGTCCGAAGTTATCATCGACTCCACGGGCGAGGACCAACCGATGCTGGCGCCCATGCAAAGGGCGCCGAAGCTGGCCGACAGTCCAGCAATATATTGCGGCAGAACCGATCCCTTGGACATGATTGATGCTTTCTCTTCGATCGTTGCAAGTGAACTGAATTCGTAGCGGGACCGTTATTTGGCTGGAAAAATCACTTTCCATGCGATAACTAAAGCGCCGCCGCCGACAGCGACGTCAACTGCGAACCACTGCAAGTCATAGCCGTAAATCAGTGGTTAGCAGTTAGTACTACTCTCGATCGGTGCAGGAAGAGGGGCAGAACTTTGTGAAGTGGGTGGAGGCACAGCGTCATTGAAAGGCCCGAAAATCAGTTGAAAGCCAAGGCAGCTAATTAAACGTCTGCCGATACGCTTGTCCCGCTTCCACCAGCAACACACGTCGTTATAAGAGCAATCAAGTGTTTCTATATAGCAGTTC
>JAEIIM010066706.1:0-27895 GCA_018874515.1 Drosophila greeni | reverse complement strand
TTGCGTCGGAGGATGAGCTGTTGTCTAAAAAAGAAACTGAATTGGAACCAATAGAATCAGAGGAAGAGATCAACGATCAGCCAGTTGAATCAAATACTTCAGATTCACCATTGGTTGTTGAAATGAAACCCGCTGCCGAAACCGATTTAGTTCCTAGTCTCCCTACCCTGAACGGGGCCTTAAACCTAAATTTAGATACGAAAAAGAAGCTGCTTTATACTCAATCATGGAGTCCCTCAGTATGCTCCAGTGACGATTCCGAAGACAGTCACGAGCTGATCATTGATGTCGAAAAGTCTCCCAGCATAACGTCTGCAGACTCGCCGCCATCAGCAACCGTCAAGCGGAGGAGAACTCTATCCGAGTTCAAGAGTCCACCAAACCCAGGCGAAGGCCTTCTAACTCGGCAGAGGGCCAAGCAACTGCTACTAAAACAGAACTCCAGCACAGAGAACAGAGCACCGCTTGTAGAGCAAATCAAAAGTCAGTTAAGGAAAGCTCTAAATAAATCAGAGCCCCCGAAAAGGATCTGTAACCCTGCTCCTGTAAAGTCTGTAGAACAGAAAAGGAAAATTCCAGAAGTCCTGCAACCTGAACAAAGTTATAGATGCAATGATGAGTCGCCAGCGTCTCCCTGTCCCGAACCCATAGAAGAGTTGGTAGATTCCATCACCGAAATCCCGCTGGAGAAACCTGATTACCTGCAGTACGGTGGCCAACCAAAGTCGATTATCCAGCATGTTATTGATCAGTACAAAGCCGATCCGAAACTCAGCCAACTGCGGAGGAAAACGCTAGGAAAGTCACAGCCAAAACTATGCGCTTCCATAGGCAAATACCTTGAGGAGCGTTTGGAATTGGAGGATATGTCCCTGGAGGTGTACAAGCTGACCAAGGATGAGGCGGTGATCGTGAACGCCATGGTGGTTGTAGTCACCAAGAGCAACCTCGAAGAAAAACCTCTCGAGCGCCTGCTCAGCGCCCTTGAGTACTTTAATTTCACGCAAAGATTCCTGGCTGAACTGGAGGGGCGCCTTTTCCGGAACACCAAGGAACGGCCGCCCACCGAGTTGGCTATGAAGTACGTTAAACTCTACCTAGCGGCGGTGTCCCTCAAGGCGAGTGTCACACAAGAATACGCGAATCCGGCGAGGCTGCTGCTGGCCAAGCTGATGTATCACTACGAAAGTGATATGCCAGAGACGGTGCTGGCGGTCCTCCGCCAGTTTCCAACGGTGCTGCCCCACCGCGAGGAGCGGCAGTACGATCACTCGGACCCCCTGATCACAGTGATAAAGCATTTGCTTATGAGCCGGACGTACGACATGCAGGATACGGAGGGCGCCGAACGATTGCTGCTCTCCAAGCTGCGCTTCGAGTACCACTACCAGCCATTCGAGCCCAACAAACAGCAGGTACTGGAGAACCTGGTGGAGAAGCTGAAGGCGGGCCGCAGCCTGGAGCAGCTTGGCTACGCCTTTGCCCTTTTTTGCCGGCGCAGTCCGCATATCAAAGCCGTAGATACTTTGGTCACGGAGAACCTAATGCCGCTCGCCACCAGCTACTGTGATCTCGCCGCTGCCCATGACGAGTCCTACGATGACCGCCTCGTGGGGGTGCTGCAGTGCATCTCGATGGTTCTAAAGCCACTGCCCCTCGACACGGATATATCCGCCTTTTTGGGACTCGTCAAGCGCTTGATCGTGGCCGTGCCACGTCCCGGAGTCCAGCAGGCAGCTGTGCAGGCCTGCCTGCGCCTGCAGCGCTTCGGATTCCAGCCGGTACGCGAAGCCCTGCAGAACTACAGGCCAAACTATCCGTTGGACCCTCTTACGCGGGCCATGCTGCGCTGCTTTGCGGAGCGGCGGAAACAATACCACACCCTCGCGCCCAAACGAGGGATTAGAAAGTAGGTTCTGTTCCCTTGTATAATTTGCAACTATTTATTTATCAATGTAATTATAAAGAATTTGAATTAAACTAAATGCCAACTGCGCGGATCTTTACAAATTTAAACTTAAAACTAAAATACACAAATCGATTGCACTTGGGTTATGCAGGCATTGGGGTTAAGACGGGGCCAGGGGGACGCGGAAACATAGTAGAGCACAATAAAAATATACAAATTTGGACACAGAAGTTTAGAAGCTATAGTTAATAAGTGGACTGTACAAATATAACATTGATCTAGCTTGGGGGTTCACATTGCTCTTACAACTCGAGTCTAGAGTCAGCCGGAGTCATCCATGCAGGAGGTATAAGGTACTTGTTGTGATATCTGGCCAATCATTTCGACTTCATTTGCGGGGGCAGGGCTCCCAGTTCCATTCGCCGTCGTAGAGAGCCATCAGTTCGTGCTAGATTATTTTATTCAACTGCAATGAAGCAATGGAGTTTAGTTTAGGCAGGTAAAGCTATTAATTGAGTTATACCCTACCAGCGATCGGCGCTGATGCTCCTTTTCCAGGGCAACTTGGGCCTGCTGCGGCGAGAATTTCAGCACCGCCGATATCACCTTGACCAGGGTCTCGTTATTCGTGTTGCCCGTGAGATACTGCAATTAAGTCGAGATCGATTTGAGTTAAGTTAAGGTTAAAATATAGATACATCAAATTTGACCCGATAACAGACTTCTCTCACTGTCTCTCTCACCTGGAACATGATGTTTCGCAAGTACTCGAACTCCGTGTTGGCCGGAACACTCTCGCTGTGCTGCATGGATACCTGGCCGAGGAAAACAGATATCAGTTAGAAATCAATAGCAGCCAGGAGGACCTTCAACTCACCAGTGTTTCATCCAGTTGCCGCGACAGTTTCGCGTTCTGCAGCTTGAGCCGCTCGTTGGACTGCTCGAGGATCAGGAAGTTTTCACACTTTTGCTCCAGGAACAGGTTACGATTCGTGACGTCCTGCACCTCGTTCATAATCTCCTTAAGCTTGGCCTCCAGTTCGGCTTTCTCGGCCGCGGCAGGGTCCTCCGACTGTAGGTTTTTGGGAGCCATGCTGGCGAGGAGTTGCTGGGCCTGAATGCCAGCCCGCAATGCTTCCAGCTCATTGATGCGCTCGGCCATCTGCTGGTTGTTTGCTTGCAGCTCTTCGATCTCCTGCTGCATATTTGACTCGGCTCCGTCGCTCTTGTGCTTTAGATCCTCCAGTTCGCGCTGCAGGCGCTCGTTAAGGCTGCGCAGGCCATCTGAGTCTGAGGTGGCAGCTGCCTGCTCCTTGAGTGCGGTCACCTCCAGGCTGAGGTCTCCAATGGTGGCCCTGAGGCTGGCCTGTTCTTCGTGGCTCTTAACCAGTTCGGTCTGTTTCTCCTGAAGCTGGTGCTGTGTCTGCAGGAGATCCTTTTGAACCGCATCGCTCTGCTCAGTGACAAAGCTGGCGTGCTCCTTCTGGCGGGTCAGTTCCACAGCCTGTTCCTCAATGGCTCGCTTGAGCTCAACAACCTCGGCCTTGGCGGCCGCACTCTGGGTTTCCCTTTCGGACACTTGGACGGCATGCTGCTCGGCCTTCTCCTGCAGGACATAGAGCTCGCACTGCAGCGACTTGAGCTTTTGGGTATTATCTTCCTTTTCCTCCAGCTCGCGATCCCTGAGGGCCAGCCTTTCCTGGAGCTCGACCACCTGTCGATTCTTTTGCGCTATCGACTCCTTGACCTCCTCTTTATCCTGGCTGTGCCTGCTCTTCAGCTGCTCCATTTCCAGTTGGAGGGCGTCGTTGGCTTCGTGAAGACGCTCCACATCCGCATTGGCGGCACTCCAGCGCGCTTCCAATGTTTCGATCTGCGTGACGTAGGATGCACTGGCAGCCTGGATCTTCTCCTGGACGCCCTGGTCTGCCTGCCGCTGCGAGTCTGCCAATTGCTCTCGAAGACTGTTAATCGTGGCCTGCAAATCAGATTCACTGGCAGAGTTCCGCGTCTCCAGTTCGGAGCAGCGTTCGGCTTGGTCCCGCAGCTGCTGCTCCTGTTCTCGCTGACGCTCCCTCAGCTCCAGTAATTGCTGCTGCTGCTCCTCTAGGTCCCTCTCCAGGGTCGCCTTGGTCTGCTGCAGCTCCTCGCTGGCCACCTGCAGGCAGTCGAGCGTGTCCTTGGTCAGCAGCTTGTCCTTCTCGAAGGCATCGCACTTGTCCTGCAGCGTCCGGTAGTCATGATCCATCAGCTCCTGCGCATTTTGGAGTTTCGAATGTTCATCGAGGACCTGTTGCAACTTCACTTGAATCTTGCCCATCTCGTCCTGCTTCGCCTGCAGCTGGGACTCTAGATGATTCGCCTGTTCCTCCAGCAAGCAATTCCTCTCGGCCAACTTGGTGTTTTCGCTTTGAATTTCCTCGAGTTTTGCGGAGGTGCGTTCATCCTGGGCACTGCTGTCCACCTGCTCCTGCTGCAATGACTCGATGCGGGACTCCAGCTTCCGCTTCTCCCGCTCTAGTTCGCCGTGGGAGTCCTGGACTTGTTGCATTTGCGTCTGCATGGTGGTGATCTCCTCCAGTATTCCCGTGACGCGTGCCTGCAGTTCCTCCTTCTCGCTTTCCACCTGACGCAGGTGATTCTGGCGTTCAGTCAAGTCCCTTTGCAGCTGCTCCAAGCGCGCGGCTTGGTCGTTGGACTTAGTCTGGTGCTGGTCGTGCTGCTTCTTCATCTTGTTTATTTTGTTGCCACTTGCCTTGAGTTCCTTTTCCTTGGCCAGGAGACTGGCCTGGCTGGTGGCCAGATCCTGACTGAGTGCCTCCAGCTGGGCCTTCAGGGCCGACACAGTTTCGCTCTCCGAGTTGGCATGCTGATCCTGAAGGATTTGAATCTCGCGCTGTAGTTGTTCCAACTTGAGCCGGTGTTGTTCCTCCAAGGCGGTCTTCTCTGAGCTCAAAGCGGCCAAAGTTTCACGTTCCATCTCCAGGCTCTTCTCCAGTTCGAGGGTGCGCTCTTCCCGCTGCGCCTGCAGGGCGGCTAGCTCTTCTCTGGCCACCGCAAGCTGGCTTTCCCAATCATTTTGCTGATGCCGCTGAACAATTTCCAGCAACTGATCGTTGTGCAGTCGCAAATCCTGCAGGCTCTGTTCGCTGTCGGTTTTGAGGGAATTCAGCTGTTGCTCCATGGAGGCTGCCTGTTCCTCTTTGCTTGAGAGAGCGGCCTTAAGGGTATTTAGGCTGAGTTCCGTGGACAAGAGCTTTTCCTCTGCTTCTTGCTTGGCCGCCTGTAGTTTCTTTTGCTGCTCCTGGGCATCGCTAGTTTGTGACTCGCGATCTTGGATGTTTTGTTGTAATTTCTCCAAGTTCTTTTCGTTTTCCGCGGAGAGGACTTTAAGGTTCTCTTGCAGTTTGGTCAGCTCTTCCTCTTTGCATTTTTGCTGGCTTTGAAGGGAGTTAAGCATCTCTTCTTTAACCGATAGCTTAGATTCAGCTTCTTCCTTGGCGGCTTGTAATTTCTTTTGGTGCTCCTGGGCTTCGTTGCATTTAAACTCGCTGTCTTCGCTAGCTTGGCGGAGTTCGGCCAAACTTTGTTCGTTTTCTGCTCTTAAAGTAGCAATCTCTTCTGCCAGTTTCTTAAGTTGTGCCTCCTTGTCGGCCTGTTCGTTTCGGAGAGATTCGAGAAGTTGGTCCTTGGCGAACAGACTCGCTTCAGCTTCTTCCTTGTCCAATTGTAGCTGCCTTAGTAGCTCACTGGAGTCGCTTGCCTGGATCTGATTTTGAAGAGCTTTCAGCTTCTGATCGCTTTCCGCCTTAAGGGCTTCGAGTTGCTTTTCGAGAGTGGCCACCTGTTGCTCCTTGGTCGCAAAGTTGCCCTTCAGAGTGCTCAGCAGATGCTCGGTGGCGATGAGCTTGGCATCTACTTCCTGTTTGGCAGACTGCAGCTTTTTAAATTGCTCCTTGGCGTCGTTGGTGTGTGATTCTCGCTGCGACTCCAGTTGTTTCAGCTTCTCCTGCAGTTGGCGCACCTCGGTGTCCTTGTGCTCTAGCTCCGTGTGTATGGCCTGTTTGGTCTGGGCCAGGAGTAGGACATTCTCCTCCTCTTGTTTCCGCAAAGCTTCGTATTTCTCCGTCACCTCCTGGAGTTGAGTCTCGCGGTCTTTGAGTAATTGCTGCAGGCGGGACAGATCCTCAGTGGGAGCGCCGTTCGTAGCAGCAGGTGGTGGTGACTTGCCAGCAGACTCATCCAGGTCAATTAGCTTTTCCGAGTCCTGCGACTGACCGCTGCGCTCTAAGGCCGCCGCAATGTTATCCGGATTCTCGCCCAGCAATTTCAATTTGGTCTGATACGCCTGCATCTTGCAACTCATGTCGTCCATCTCAATGCGTAGGGCCTCTTCCAAGTGGGCCTTGGCCTGCTGCTCCAACGTGCACTGTTCCCGCAGCTCGCTGATTCGTCGCAGCGCCTTGTCCTGCGTCTCCACCAGCACCGACTAGAAAAAAACAAAAATAAGAAACGTATAAAGGGCTATTAGGTATGGATATACCCTGGCCTTAGAGCTGTCACGCTCCAAGTCCTTGTACTTTTTCGCCAGATCCGTGTAGCGACAGCGGTACTTGTGATAGCGATCCAGCGACTTCTTGTAGGCATCGTAAAGCTGGTCCTTGGTGATCACGTCCAGGCGGGCCGTCGAAGCCGAGTCGTCGAACTCGCTACCGGTCTCATCCAGATCGGATTGGAGGTGATACACCTGCAAAGACAACATTATAGCTAACGGATTTCATTAAAGATCTTAAGTCCTTACCGCTGGCGCATCATAAGATGGCAGGCGGAAGGACACATCGCTGGCCATTGACGAGTTGGACAGCTTGCGTGTCCTCGGTGTAGCCCCGCCGCCCAAGCCCACTCCGTTGAGGGACTGCGTGGAGGAGCGTCCCCGCAGTGAGGATGCACTAGTGGCCGGCAGTTTCTGAATGCGATAAGGCGAGTTCTGAGGCGTGTCTGCAAGATATAAGCCCGATAAGAAATCAACACTGAGTCACCGGGAAAACGCGAGGGAAAGAATGGCAGTTGCCTTACCTTCCTCCGTGATGCTGAAGAAGTTCTCATTGTTGCTGCTGGTGTTCGTTTCCGAAGTTGGTGTTGTGCTCGACGATGAGCTCACGGCGGCCTAGAAAGATTGCCGAATTATTAGTGTGCACTTGCGACAGCTGGCTTGTTTTCTGGGCTTTTTCTCAATATGGGTCACAGTTGCACCTATTTCAATCACTTTCCCAGCTCCACACACACTCGCATACCACGATTTGCGTATGTTTTCGTTAATTTGCATTTTCACACCCTCTTCCTTGCTTCCTCCCTCCACCCAAAAACTGCAATACCTGTGCAGCATTCGCAAATTGCTGGAATTTGGACGGCGACGCCTTCACCTCCTCGATCAGCTTGTTCTTCAGGTTAGCAAACATGACGAGGCACTGTGTTTGCTTATTTTAATTGGCTTGTTCTGCCTGGTTCAACAACAATTTAATTTTTAATTAAAAAACATTGAAAATACGTGTCTGCAGGGCAGTGTGACTGCCTGATGAAAATTTTACTTCCCCAGCTGTCCACACTGCTTTACATCATAAACATAAATGCAATTGGTCACACTGCCGTTAATCGTTAATCGGCAGGTGGCGCCACATTTCCCTAAGAAGTAGCAAAATCCGTTAAATTCAAATATTCAACTTCTTAAAATATATTAGCTTTTTTTTTATTCATCAGTGCTTCTGTTTTATGATATAGAAAGTCTTGAAATATGCACCCCAGCTTAGTTTTTTAGCATTAGTATTATAATAAACGTGTAAACATCACAGGCTGGTAAAATCTGAATGAAAGCTGAACAAGTTTGCTAATTAAGGCATGATTTAGCATTTTTATGAGCATCGGCTTGTGTTTGGGGAATTTATCTGCCTTGGAGATGCGCTACCTATAACTATTTTATAGTTTTGTGCCTAAAGTAAATTTATCTGAAAAATTTGAGTCTTTGAATTTATGTTCTTAAGTTAGGTATACTTTTATTTTCATAAATCAACTTTTTTAGAAGTAAAATTATTTTTAAATCTTAAATTTCATATAATATGTATTCATATATATTGATGTTATTACTTCAATCCCGACATCTGGGCATGCCTAAACTCGGTAACCTGTTAATCGTTGTAGCACGCGCCACCGATGTGCTTCCGAGCTAACCCAACCCACCAAGCGAGATTTATGTTCAGTTAAAGCCTTTAAAATATTGTTTTATTCATGTGATTTTTCGAATACAATGAACATTTCTTCTTTGAGTTATTTTTAATCGAGCGGGGGACATCTTGTAGTGCGCACATTGGGAACAAGTATTACAAATAGAGCGTGAAATGCAATTAAGTAAATGTCTCGAGTAAACACACTGCTGCTACCGGGTGGCCAGCAGATCACTTGTGCAGGTTGTTCAGGAACTCCTTGTGGCGCTGAATGGCCTCCTCGTGCTCCTTGATCTGCTGGTGGTGGAACTCAGCCTGGTGGATCTGGTCGTTCTTCAGGCGATCCAGCTGCTCCCTTTGCTGCAAGAAATAAAATTCCCGATAAGCGCTGTTCGTGAACAACATTTTTACAAATTAAGTTAGAGTCGTAAAAAAGTAATTACGGATTAGCTAAGCCCGGCCCCCCCTAGGAGCAACTCATCAATAATAAACGGTAATTATTAGCCATCAGTCAGCCATATAAAGAGGCTTCAGCTTGAGCCGCTCCAGACCGCAAACACAGCACCCAACGCCATCGCCATTGCCCCTTTGTCAACGTCCAAGAGACAATATTTGGTTAACAATTTTTAGCACGAACTTGTCTCGGCCACCAAAAACCCGGCAGCATATCAGCGAAACACTGGCTGTAAGTTGGGGTAAAAAAGACCGGGGGAAAACCAGCAGCAACCTGCCAATGAACCTGAATCAGCACCTACTATACCTACAAGCGCGGCTGCTGTTTCCGTTCTGCCCGCTCGCGGCTCATCTTTGCTGCCTTGCCCTGCCCAAAGCCTGTTTTCAGTCGATAGTTGGCTTCTGACGACGAAGAAAGTGCTGGCAGATCGGGGTCACCGTATATTATTATTGCGCATTTTAGGCCGCATCTGGCCAAATATCAATATCGTGGAATACTAATCCCGCAAACACTCTTCTTAATTGCCAGTCAACAAGCTAGACAAAGCCCAACCGCGATCCACTCTCTTCAATCTGCGCCGCCAGCCTCCCGTCTCTCTTTGGTTATCAGCCGAGTCGCGCTCAGTTGATAAGCAGCCGCTCGTAGTTGGACCGGAACATTTCCTCTCCGACCCTAGAGCGGAATGGAGCATCTCCGGATATTGCTGATCACCATCTCGCTTGCCCTCGTGCAGGGCTATGGAGCTGGCATACCAGGCACGGGAGGATCCCGACCTGTGCGCACCGTTGAAACCCTGACGCAGTGGCGCCAGCTGGAATTCGGCTTCCCCACAGCCCAGGATCGTGAGAATGCCCAGGCAGCAGGAAATTTGGTGCCGGAGAACGGCACGCCCATCGATGTGCAGGCTCAGTACCAGCAGAATGGCCAGATTAGGGTGTTCACCACCATTCCACGTTTTGCCACTGGCATTCCCTACTCGCTGGCTGTCGTTACCGAGACGCAGGCCAGGAATGGCCCGTTGCTGCAGCCATATCCCAGCTACTCCTGGCACAATGCCAACGGCGAGAACTGCGACAGGATCACCTCCGCCTTTCGAGTTGCCGTACGTGAAGGTTAATTATTTTTAAAATCCGATATCTTCAAGATTTCACCTTCTGCAGATCACGGAATGCAACCAGATGTGGGTCATCGATTCGGGCGTCATTGGCACCACTCAGCACTGCCCGCCGCAGCTTCTGCAGTTCGATCTCAGCACCGATCGGCTGCTGCATCGCTATCGTTTCCCGAACAACACCTACATTCCCAGCGGCTCGCTCTTCATCACCCCAAATGTCCTGGTCCAAGATCCGCCCCCTAGGGGCAGCTGCAGTCGCACCATGATCTACGTGGCCGATGTGAGCTATCACGGTCTGGTGGTGTATGATCACCAGGCGCAGACTTCCTGGCGTGCCGAGAACCGCTTCATGTACCCAGATCCCGACTACGGCCAGCACACCATTGCTGGAACGAGCTTCATCCTGATGGACGGCATGTTTGCCCTGAACAACGACAAGCGCAATCTGTACTTCCATCCGCTGGCCAGCGTGAGTGAGTACTCCGTACCACTGAGTGCCCTGAACCGGCAGGAGAACTGGGCCAATGGTCCGGAAGCGGTGCCCGAGCAGTTCACCCTCTTGGGCAGACGGAAGAGCGAGTGCGCTGCCTCCGCCATTGACAGTCGGAACAATGTGTACTGTGTCACCTTCAATCCCATCAAGCTCTTCGTGTGGAATGTGAATACGCCATACGCCTCGCGCAGCTTTGGCACCCTGCCAGCCAAGTCGGATGAGCTGCAGTTCGTCAGCGGCATGAAAATAGTCCGGAATGCCAGCGGACAGGAGGAACTTTGGCTCCTCTCCAACCGGTATCAGGTGAGTTGGACTTTCAAGTACTGGAGTACTGGATACTATGATAAATAATTTTTCCTGCAGAAAATCGCCGCTGGTACCTTAAAATCCGACGAGGTTAATTTCCGCATTCTGCGACGCAAGTTGGACGATGTCCAGGGCGGTGTTTTCTTTGCCAATGACGATGACCTAACCAATCGTCTAGTGTTTAACTAAGTAATTAACTAAGCTAACTATAGTTTAGTGACTAAACTAATAACTTGTAAATATGGACTTGTTTGTTGGGTTTGTTTGGGGGAACTTTAGCAGTAAAGGCTATGTTTTCTCTGGGAGATTTACAACGCCTTCATTTGCCTAAAATGTATTATTTTATGATCTTTACATCTCTCTACCTACAACAAAGTAAGCCAAGGTGAGTCTATGCACAAGTCGGAAACAGGAACCACACATCACAGCCTCTGTTTTCGTTTAAGCTCTTACATCACTTCAAGCTTTACTGTACAACGTGCCCAATTACTTGCCGTTTCCGAATCTCTCTTGCGGCATCGGGCAGAGTTCAGGGTCACTGTTATCGCCAGATTATTGGGCCACACGTCCACAGGGAATTCAGAAACATGAGAAGCTCCAGATTAGACTCTCCCTCCGCCGCTGACCTTAACCGTTTGGAGGCTTTCCAAACAGGCGCAGGCGGCTATTAGTTACCGTCAACAACAAGGCCTGGAACTGGATTGAGAGCGGATAATTGATAACAATTAATGGGGCGATGAACCATCACCACCGTTTGGACCAATTGGGCGGCGTGCATAATTAGCCAACGCCGGAGACTTGTTTTCGCGGTGGTGTCCACAAAGTAAGCTCAGCGAGAATTCCAGTGCACACACACCGTTCGGGTGTGTGCTGTGTGTGCAATTTGAAACCAGTTACAAAGCTGACCCGCTTAGCCTGCTGGATTAGAAAGACATGGGCCAGCTGCAAGTGGCGCATGCTCAGTATCCGTTTGGACTCTAAGTGGAGCAGACCGTGCGAAAGTGAAAGGATTACAGCATGCAGACTGTCTTGGGAGCCTGTCTTGGCTGCTGCCTGTGGCTGCTGGCGTCCGTGGAGGCCTTGGAGAGTGTTTTTGGCGCATTTAACCTGGAGTTGGAGTTCCCTTCGCCGCAGGAAAGGGAGCGTACTCTGAGGGAGGGCCTGTACGATCCAGGCAGCGTCATACCCGTGGATGTTGATGTGTACTACAAGCGTGAGACTCTCTCGAACTGTTCTCTCCGGAACTCCCCTTCACTTGCATTTAATTTCCAGATGGCGATGCCACGCCCTCCATCTTTGTGACCATTCCTCGCTTTGCCAAGGGCGTTCCTTACTCGCTGGCCTATGTGACCAACGAGATGCGTCCGAATGGAACCCTCCTTCAGGCCTATCCCAGCTACGAGTGGCACAAGACCCATGGTGCTGACTGCAATGGCCTGACCTCTGTCTACAGGACTCAGATAGACGAGTGCGGAAGGATGTGGATCCTGGACAGCGGCGAGATCGATTTCATTCAGCTCTGCCCGCCGCAGCTTTATGCCATCGACTTGGAAAACGGCAAGATCGTGCACCAGTACAAGATGCCGAAGCGACTGTACAAGGAGGGCGTCAGCCGCTTTGTCACGCCCACCGTGGACCTGCATCCCGAGAATTGTGACGTTTCCTACGTGTACATGGCTGACTCCATTGGAGACGGTATCGTGGTGTACGACGTGGCCGCTCAGCAGTCGTGGCGGATTGAGAACAAGTTCACGTATCCACATCCAGACTTTGGCACCTTCACCATAGCCGGAGAGAGCTTCCAGCTGTGGGACGGAACGGTATCCACCACGCTCACTCCTCATGGCCTTGGCGGCCGGCGGATGCTGTACTTCCACTCACTGTCCAGCGAATGGCAGATGGGCATACCCCTGGACGTGGTCAACAATGGCAGCAACTGGAAGCTGAACGACATCAGCGCCGCTTTGGATCAGTTCCAGCTGCTGGGCAAAAGGGGCAGTCAGTGTGTGGGCACGGCCATGAGTGAGACGGGTTTCCTGCTCTGCGGCTTGGTCAAGCCGTCGAGTATCTTGGCCTGGAACATTCGCGAGCCCTACAGCCATCAGAATCTGGTGATGTTGGTGGAGGACGAGGAGCGGCTGCAGTTCACAAGCGGCCTAAAGATCGTGCGTAACCACGAGGGTAAGGAGGAGCTATGGGCGCTGTCCAACAGGCTGCAGAAAGCCTTCGGAGCGGGCTTGAACTACAAGGAAGTCAACTTTCGCATTTTGAAGTGCGGCGTTCAGGAGTTGCTCAGCGGCAGACCGTGCTATTGACTTGAAATCTAACCAATAAAGCTCGTATATGAAAGAGGTTCGCCTTTGGTTGTCACTCACCTTCTTGTAGAAGTACTCCTCCTCACGGGCAGCCTCCAGCTTGCCGAAAGCACCGCCGGCCTCGCGGATGGAGCCACCGCCGCCACCGCCCTTGCCGGCACCACTGCCCAGGTCGCCAATCTGGCTGCTGCTCATCTTGGCCAACCTGTGGAGCAGAAAAGAGAAAGCGAGTCTTGTACAATCTGTTTTTTTCTAGTCTCAGGTTACGCAACAAAGAAGTCAGCATAGAATCCACACACACACACACGCGCACTGGGGGCTGGCGAAAGCGATTTGGATCGGATCGAAATTGTTTATCTTATCGCCAATTGGGAAAATGTGGTATACATAACACTCTTGGTAATTGGGGGATGGGTCTTTTATTTCTTTCAAGACTCCAATAAGCAGGTTAGCTTGAATATAAGCTTTAATTATATATATGGAAAACTCACTGGACTCCAGCGGGGTACAGGCGGCCTGCGCTACGACGAACCACGAACATTCTGCTTGCTTTTTAAGTTTTCACAACTGCAGGGAAAGAGGCACATAAAATACAAGTAGATTAATAATCACAATGAATTGCAGTAACTGTAAGCGGCCGCCATAAAAATAAACCGGGTGCAAGTGCATTCAACTTTCGAACGGGCAAAGGCGCAATAAGTTTGTCACCCACTGCGAGGCAACCTATTCATAGCCGCGCCTTTGTTTGTTGTTTGCGTAAAATACACCAAGTAAGCATAATATATGAGATTTATACAAGGAATGCTTGCTTTGCTTATATGTTTAAATGCCGGGCAAATTGCGGCGCAGCTTTACTCACTTTTCTTCAAACGACGAAAGTTAATGCAGTATGACCGTGCTTTGGCACCTCAAAATACATCGAATTTGCCTTTTCGATAACATTTCTTCACCACTGCGATAGTATCGGTAAATTTACCGCCTGTAATTAAGTGGAGTCTGGCAGCGCCGTTTCTTTAAACCAAAGAGTATAAATATATAGTTTAATACCCTATAGGAAGATTTAGGGTTAAACCTTAAACAAAGTGCTGCTTGCCCATTTCAAGGATTTTTAACGACAATGCAAGGCTGTAGGGCTGAAAATGAAGAAAAAGTGCGATTTCCCTCGCACTGTCTGGTAGCGCTTATTTTAATAACTTGGCACGCTCTGGTCGCACTGCCGGCACACTTGACGCCAACTCGGTTCTTTTCGGAAAATAAATAAAAGGTATCCAGTAATTAAACTTATTAAAGAATTGCTATTAGACTGTAAACATGGCCGACGTCGACGATGGTTCCGAGCTGTTGTTTTTCGACACCTTCTCCCACGAGGAAGTGACGGTAAGTGCCCGCAGCCGCAGTTTTTTCAGAGATTCCGGTGTCATCCATACTCTCTCGTTTCGTAGGACATCAACTTGGATTTGGTGCAGTTTCCCAAGCCGGTCTTCATCACACAGGTGCGAATCATCCCTCTGGGGGCTCGTGTGCAGGCGGACTTCCCCGGGGGCGTTCGCCTGGGGGCCACCAATCCCTCTAAGTTTGACCTAGAGTTCTTTGTGAACGATTTGGGAATGCCGGGAGCCTCAGCTTTCGAGAACCTCGGCCTGTTGCGGTACAATCAGAACGATGTCATACACCTGGACTGCTCGCAAGAAAAGATACCCACGGATGGACTCGTGCTGCGCGGCTGGTACAGCACCATTACCTTGGCGGTCTACGGAATCCTTACCAATTCAGTGACGGAGCCCATTGCCAGCCCCACGATGCCCTGCGAACCTGTTGGTGCGGAAATATGCAACCTGAGTGGCGAAGTTCTATTGCAAGAGGATGTGCTCAAAGATGAGTGGCAGGAGCCCATGCAGGCAGAGATTCTGACAGCGCACAAGGGAAACGTAAGCGATTATGATCCGGAGGAGATGGAGTATGCTCTGACGCGGGAACACTACCACCAACAGCAACAGGTTGAGGAGCAGGAGCAGAGGGAAATGCGCCGCCTGCGTCGCTCCACGCATTCCACAGACCAATCGCCGCCTCCGCCGCCAAGAAGATCGCACACGCACTCGGAAAGCAACGACAGGGAGTACATTAGGCAGTAAGGCAGAGTATTTAGCTATCTATTCTTAAGTTATTAACCTCGGACACCCATTTCAGTTCCCGCGACAAGGGCTCCAGAGATTGGTCGCGCTCTCCGGAATACTCTAGCCATCGGTCGCGTCGTAAGCGCTCTGAGCGATCCCGCTCCGATGTGGATGAGCACAAGTGGCCCAGAACGCCGCCGGCATCGATAGATTCGCCAACAAGACCACGTTCGCCCGATACCATGGACTATGATGACGATGACTCGCGCTCCCACTATAAAATGCAGTCCTCTCATTACAGACACTCTTCGGAGTCCCTGCATCGCGGCGAAAGGGATCGGGACGATGAGGAGCGCTCCTGCACGCCGCAGGAACAGTTCGAACCCATTCTTAGCGATGATGAAATTATTGGCGACGAGGAAGAGGATGATGGCGTGGATGCGGCAGCCATTGCCGAGTACGAAAGGGAACTGGACTTAGCAGCGGCCTCAGCTCCGCCTGCAATCGATGCTTTCGAGCCCTGGCAGAAGCCCCTGCTGTTCTATGAAGGGGATCTGTCCGCGCACTTTAGCAAGGAGCTGGAAACCTTACGGCTGCTCTTCAAGAAGCTCGCACTGCAGACTCGTTGCGAGAATGTGGCTGCCTTCAGCGAGGAGCACGGCGCCAGTGTGGACGAAAGGGAGCAGTTCGTGTATCTGGGTGAGCAGCTAAATAACCAGTTGGCCTACCTTGCGCAGCACTACAAGCGGCGCAACTTTGTCCTGCAGCAGTTCTTTAGCAACGATGACACGCATCTTCGCCAGGCGGCGAATGTCCTGCAGATTGCGCTGAGCTTTCAGGCAGCCTGCGGGCAGCCTCAGCCCGCCTTCAAGATTCGTCACATAAAGCTGGGCGCCCGAATGGCCGAGCTTTTGGGCAGTAGCGAAACTCTCTTCCAGCATCTGCTTAAAGAGCACCACTTTGATCCCTTTGATGCGGTATTCCGACTGTACAACGAGCCCTACATGGCACTGTCCATTAAGTTGCAACTCCTGAAAGCCATTTACGCCTTGCTGGACTCCCGACTGGGCATCCAGCATTTCCTAGCCTCCAAGAGCAACGGCTACCAGGTGATTATGGAGTCCCTCAAGGCGGCTAAGCTAACCAGGACCAAGTACGCCCTGCAGGCCATCATCAAGAAGCTGCATCTGTGGGAGGGCTTGGAAAGCATCAAGACCTGGTGTCGGCGCCTCTTTGTGGACCGGAATGTAGCTAAGGAAGAGGATCAGGAGTCCATGGAGGAGCCCACGCATCTGCAGATTTGCCAGCAGATCGAGTTCACCTTTGAGATGCTCATGGATGCCCTGACCACCAGCCAGTTAAGCTACCAGCAGCCGCGCCGCTTTCTCCCCGTTTCGAAGAAGTTCGAGGTGGTCACCGATCCCACGGCCCAACGTAGCTTTGGCAATGCCCTGCAGTCGTATTTGGGGCAGCACAGCTTGGCAGAGTGCCTGCTGCTGATGCTGGGCCACTGCAAAGAGCTGCCCGCCAAGACTTACCTGTGCATGCTGGACCTGATGCACACACTGCTTCGTTCCCATGTGGGCATCGATTACTTTGTGGATGATGCCTTCGATGTTACTCAGACGATTGTGGCCATATTGCTGGGCCTGGAGGACGTGCCGAGGCAGCCTAAGATGGAGGAGGCGAAGGTGGAGAAGTCCGAGGCGGAGGAGAAGCCGGTGACAGAAACTGTGGAGGAAGAAGATATAGAGAAACCGAGCGAAACAGCCGAGGAAGAAGAGATAAAACCACCTGCTGTTGCCACTCCTCCAACTCCAACTCCCACTCCCACTCCCACTCCTACGCCCGCTCTTCAAGCTATGAGACCCCGACCCATCCTCCGTCCCGTACTGCCACGCCTTGCCAGACTGGGCATTGAGATGTCGTACAAGGTGCAGACGCGCTATCACCTAGACGCCATTGTTTACGCAGCCGCGGCACCGGAGTATGATGCTGTCAAGATTGCCACTCACATGCACGCCATTTACTCGCAGACCTGCGATCCCGCTGGACGCCAGCACACCGTGGAGGTTCTCGGCCTGAACAACAATCTTAAGATCTTCATGGACCTGATCAAGAAGGAGCAACGCTTGCAGACGCAGCGTCAGCTGAGCTCTCCGGGCATGAAGTACAAGAGTCCCGTGCTGAGCTACGCCGTGGATATGGTGGATGCTTGTGTCCGATACTGCGAGCAGCTGGATTACCTCATCGAACACGGGGCGGTGATCCTGGAGCTGGCCAAAAACCACGAAACTTTCGAGCCATCGGTGTCCGCGGTGCTGCAGGAGATGTACGTGTACATGAAGCCCCTGGAGGCCATTAATGTCTTCGTTTACGACGATATCATGCCCCTGGTGGAGGTGATAGGTCGATCTCTGGATTACCTGACCACATTCCCAGGAGATTTGATTATGGCCTTGAGGATCTTGCGCTATCTTTCCATTAGCAAGCCGATCATAGGCCAGAAGGCGCCTGCAGTGACCGAGGAGCTAAAGCATCGGTTCGTGGCCCTGCAGTTGTACGCGGCGGATGGAGTCCAGCTCTGCATCCAGATAATGGAGCGCTTGTGCGCCTACTTCGAGCAGCCGGGAGCCCACGCTCCTGCCTTGATGACCATTCAGGGGGTGCACTGCTGCCAGATCATGCTGCCCACGCTGCAGATCCTCAGGGAACTGCTCACCTATGCGATTTTGTGTCGGGATGGCACGTACAAGGACCTCACCGCCATCGATCACATCGTGAAGGTGTACTATCTGCTCTACTACTATCCCACTCGCTGCCAGGCGGGCGTTGAGGTGGAGCAGTGCAAGATGGAGGTGGTCCAGACCCTGCTCGCCTATACGCAACCCAACGAACAGGACGAGGAGTCGCTGCACAAGTCGCTGTGGACGCTGATGATCAGGGAGGTGCTGAAGAACATCGACGGACCCGCACACTTTATTCCAGGTGAGCCGGAGAAAAGAGTAGAGCTTAGAGTCTTTGGGAACCTTCTAATTGTATTTCCTTGCAGGACTAAAGCTTCTGGCGGAGCTGCTGCCTTTGCCGCTGCCCATGCCCCAGCCACTGTGCGACCAACTGAAGCAGCAGCACAAGCAGCGTCTGATCACTGAGCGTAAGCTGTGGTCTGCGCACCTGCACCCCCAGAGCGGACAAATTGCCAAGCTGGTGGAGGCTCTCGCACCTTCCAGCTTCCCCCAGCTGTCGGAGATGCTGCAGCGGGTGTGCATGCAGCTATCGGATCTGGCGCCCAACATGACTCTTCTCATAGCCAAGACCATCACGGAGCTTCTGTGCAGCGAATACCTCACCTCAAACTGCATTCCGACCACAAATCTTGAACGACTCCTGAGATTCTCCACCCGTCTTTGTGCCTTCGCTCCTCTGAAAAGCTCCATGCTGTCCATCCTGTCGGGCAAGTTCTGGGAACTCTTTCAATCCCTGCTTGCGCTCAATGAGTTCAACGAGGTGGTCTCCAACTGCCAGGAGGCAGTGCATCGCATCCTGGACAGCTTTCTGGACTCTGGCATATCGTTAATCTCGCACAAATCGACGGCTTCGCCTGCCCTCAATCTGTCGGCGGCTCTGCCTCCCAAGGAGTTGATTCCGCGGATCATCGATGCCGTGTTTAGCAACTTGACCAGCGTGGAGGTTACGCATGGCATCTCCATTCTCGCGGTACGCAATCTGGTGATCCTCACAGAGCACGAGTAAGTCTCTATTACTCTCCCTATTTTCTTTGATCCTAATGATTGCACCCACAGCTTCACCTTCTACCACCTGGCACAGCTGCTTAAGCAGAAGATTACCGAGTTTCAGGCATGGATGGAGCGCGTGATTCTCCACAATGAGACGGTCGAGTACAATGCCAACATTGAGTCGCTCATCCTGCTGCTGCGCTCACTGACGCAAATCGAACCACCGCCCGCCATGACTGCCATGCCGCATCGCACTCTGAAGCTCGGAGCCGTGGAGCTTGCCCAGCTGGTGGAATTCCAGGACATTGAACTGGCCAAGCCTCCTGTGCTGAGTCGCATTCTCAAGGTGATGGAGAAGTATAAGGCGGTGGCCAACGAGGCTGCACTGTGTGACCTCAAGCAGCTGATCCTGCTGCAGGCCTCCAAACAGGAGATTATCGCCGGAGCGAGTACGGAATCCCCCGTCGAGAGTGAGGGCGGTGGAGAGGCGAATCTGTCTTCTAGTGCCGGCAGCGTGGCGCTGAGCGTGGAACCCTACCTACCCCAGGCTGAGGGCATTGTCAGCCAGTATGAGGCGCGTCCGATCTTCACGAGATTCTGTGCCACCGCCGAGAATCCTCAGCTCACGGCGCGCTACTGGCTGGAGCCGCTACCCATTGAGATGATCGAGGATATGAACGAGCCGCTCTACGAACGCATCGCATGCGATCTCACCGATCTGGCGAACGTGTGTCTCAATCCGGACCTGAATACGGCTGGGGATACCAAGAGGACTTTAAATTTATCCGGTTCGCCACAATCCAATCGTGAAATGACCCCGACGGCGCCATGTTTCCGCACCCGACGCGTGGAAGTGGAGCCCGCCACTGGGCGACCCGAGAAAAAGATGTTTGTGTCGTCGGTAAGGGGACGTGGCTTTGCTCGTCCTCCGCCTTCCAGAGGCGATCTCTTCCGCTCACGTCCGCCAAACACTTCGAGACCGCCGTCCTTGCACGTGGACGACTTCCTGGCGTTGGAGACTTGCGGCGCACAACCCACTGGACCCACGGGCTATAACAAGATACCATCCATGCTGAGAGGCTCACGAGTGGGCCGCAACCGCGGTTCGCGCATCTCGGCAGCGGCCGCTTTTAGACAAAAGAAGCTAATGCGCATTGGTTCGCCCTCTAGCTGGGCCGAGTCAACGGGATCCTATCGCTCCGGCAACTCAGAGTCACACTTCAGCGGCAGCGATTCGCACTACTCATCGCCGCACTACAGTGGGCGCTCCCGCGGACGTGGCCTCCGCTCCCGACCCTCCTACTTGCGTTAGGAAGATACTATCTAGTTTTAGGTTTTAGTGGTAGTTTCCTTTTTGCAGTATTTATGTGTACATAAGCTAAAAGTTAATTTTCGGTAATTATACTCTGCAAACGGACGTCGTGCGATTCCATGGGCAGATCCTCGCTGTCGACGATCTGCTCGTTGAGGGCCACCGCCATCAACGATACCTTCTTGTGCGGATACTTCTCGGCGTGCTGGCGCAAGAACTTGTCATAGAAGCCCATGCCGTGGCCCAGGCGAGCTCCACAGCGACTGAAGGCCACGCCGGGCATAATGAAGAGATCGATTCCGTGGCCTGCGAAAGCATAAGATATTGTTTATAGCAGGAGCAAATGCTACCTAGTTGACATTTCACACCGTTGGTCATAGCATCCTCGCGAGCCTCCTTAAAGTCCGGCTGCTTGATATTCCACTTGGTCAGTGGAAGGTTCTCGTACTCGTCCATGTCGCGCAGTCGCACTATCTTCATCTTGGAGCCTTGATAGGTGGGCACAAATACCATCTTATCTAGCCGGAACATCTCACAGAGAAGCTCCGTGGTGTCCAGTTCGCTGCTGGTGCTCAGGTAGATGCTAATCCGCTGCGCCTGCCGAAACACCTCGCTTTGGAGCACCTGTTTGGGGTGGTTTAATATTAATACTGATAACCCTTCACCCGAGTATGACTTCACCTTGGCTGTGACCGCCTTGGATTGCCGGGCAATGGCCTCCGCATCCAGGCAATTCAGGGCATCCTTTATGGTCTTCCTTAGCGCCACTTTCAGGCTGTTCTGGATCGCGGCCGCCATCTGTGCTTCTGAACACTCGTGCGATCTGGTGAGAACTGTCTCTATCCGCTTGTGCGGTACGGACATCTGTAGGTCTCCGTCTCCCGGGTCCTTATCAGTTTTACACTGCCCCCAGCTTTATCAGTTGGCATTCCCCATGGCGATCGTTGTACGTAAACAAAGAAGGGGAGACTAGAATGCGGCGATTTCCAGCTGATCAGGGATGGGAGTTAGGGAGTTAAACTATCTTTTATTTCGAATTCCATAGGAGGTTCGCCAATTTATATTTTATTCAAAACTCTACATAATAAGGAAAAGAAAAAGTATAAAAGGACTTTTTTAACGAACTTAATTTAGTTTATTTCAAAAACAACTTTAATAAATACAACTCAGACTGTAGAATAAAGTGCTACTTAGCAGAATCTACATTTGATAAATATTCACTTCTTGGCCGTCTCAGGCGCCTTGGTGTCCGTCTTGGTCTTCAGATTCTTCAGCTGTTCCTTTTGCTGATTATAAATTATCATTAATATTAAGATAGGAATCAAAGAATTTTAAAAACCAACCTGCTTGTAGAAGAACTCCTCCTCGCGGGCAGCCTCCATCTTTCCAAAGGAACCGCCTGCCTCTCGAATAGAGCCACCGCCACCGCCGCCCTTGCCTGCTCCACTTCCGAGTTCACCGACATGTGACATTTTCAGGTGTCTGCAATATTGCAACGATCGAGAATAGTTCTAGAAAACTTATGCAATTTGGCTCTAATTTATGAAAAACTTACTGAATTTGCTTTGGGTACAAACGCTGACTGAAGCTGCGCAGTGTAAACATGTTTGTCTTTTATAGCTGCGATTTATATAGTATAGTTAAGCTATATATAAGGGGTGATTTGTCGCTATGATTTTCGCCGACTTGTGAAAACAGACTATTCAAAATCGGGCACGAGCGTACCTGAGAATAATAAAAGGGCCACACCGGCAACTATATCGGGCTATTTTATAAATAGTAGAAGCTTAAAAAAGTCAACTTGAACAACAACACTTAAATATAAAATATATTTGACTCACTTAACTTTAATTTAAAAATAAATTTATCCAATTTTCTAGTTTTTGGGGCTACCATTCCCCATACCCCATTAGCTGCACCCCTGCCATGCGGCCTGCCAACTGGCTGCAAAATTAACGGACTCTTTAAAACTCAATTCAGAACTAGAAACCAGTAGGTGTATTGTGCCAATCAATTTTTAAAGCAAAAACTAAAATTTTACCACGCTTAATTCGTCCGTGACAACGAATCAATGTAAAGTTATAAACATTATTAATTATTTGAATCTGATTTCAGCTCATCCAATATATTGATAGGCTTGATAACGCCTTCAGGGTCTTCTTGGGCACGATCATGTAATATTTTAAGGTTGTCTGCGGTCTGAGTTTATGGAACGATATAATGAATGACAGGATTATTGGTATCAAGAACTCCTCACCTCATTAAGGAAAAAAGCTTCCTCGAGTGCATTTTTGTGTTTGTTCATAAACGACGAGCCACAAAGAGAGGCATTGTCCAGTGTCTTCTGAAACTCATCCCAGTTGGGCAAATAGTCTGCGTCGTCCTTCTTAGTTCCCATCTTAAACATCAGGTTTTGGGTGAGCGAGGTAAAGTACTCCTCTTCCTTTAGACCGCCCTGCAGCTTCTCAAGTCCCCCGCCCCAAAAAAATAGAGCTGGGGGTTTCTTCTCCTCAGAATAGGACATCTTGGGCATCTTAAAGCACCTTTGCAGATATTTTTTTTTGGCTGTTACCGGAAGGTCCCTGGTTGGCAAATGCTACTTACCGGGGCATTAGGCACAGTCTGCGCTGTAAAATTCCAACACAAAACATTTTCCCAGCTATGTACTTATGTACATATATGAAAAGTTGAAAGATTTTTAAAAAAGTTAGCCAAATGGGACAGAATCACAGGCTCAGACTAGTAGTACATTGGTCTGAAAGATTTCGAAAAGCTGTCGCAGCGGTAGCCATTTATTTACAATGCTGTCTAGATTTGTAGTTTTTTAAATATTTTACTAGTTTCCAGTCCGCAGAGAAGCGCCGATGTTGTTAAACCTTGTTTTTATGTTATTTTGCATGTATCGATGCTATTATAACATTACTAGAGTTTTCGGATTGATTATTTTCATAATTTTTAAAATATCTTTTAAAAATATCGCAGTTTCGATATTTGGGCAAGCAAAATATCACGATATTATAATACCATCCTTAGAAAAAAATATCGATATATTGATATTTTTATCAACAAGCAAAAGAAAATGTTGTGTTGTGAAAACGCTGGTTTTCCCTTGCTGGCGATCTAGTTGTGGCCAAAACGGAAGTGCTAACAGTGCGGGCGAGGTAATGCCGAGTGAGTGAGGCTAAAACACTAAACGGGCAGAGCGACCGCGCCGCGTGCGGCCCGCTCCTGCATTTGTGTGTGTATCATGGACAAGCTACGAAACAACAACAAGGAGAATGCACCCATTGAGTACCCCTACCAGCAGCCACCACCCCCCGGCCATCACCCCAGCTCCGCAGGCGCCTCCACTCCGCTGGAGGGCTGCGAGGATGCGGAGAGCAACAAGAGCACGCCCTACTTCACGCCCCTCGAGTTCCTGCAGACCTCCTTTGACTTCCCCTCGCCCACGGGCGATGGCGGCGGTGGAATTCTGGGTATACCCGAGTCGTCAGCGGAGGAGGAGGACTCGGCACGGGCCTACACTCCCAAGCAGTTTACCGTCGCCAGTCCGCACCTGCCCCTAGTCCACCAGCACTCCCATCCACATCCAGCCACTTCACAGTCCCCCACTCTGAGCCGCAAATTCAAACGGTTCTCGCTGTACGACCGCCGATCCTGCTCGCCGCACATCAGCAGCTCCGCTGCCGAGGAGCGGGGCAGTGGGGGGCGTGGCACCGACAAGGAGAACACCATGCCGAAAGGCGGAGGTGCCGGCGACGATCAGGACCTGGAGAACACATTGTACTTGTCGAAAAGCGAACACAACTCTCCCACCATAATCTTTAAAGACGAATCGTCCACGACGCCGGGCCTGGAAGCCAGTCGCCTGACATATTCCCCGAAATTGCTTTCCTCCATCAACAATCTCAACGTGTCCGGCTCCCCCCTGAACATCATCAACTCGGCTGGCTATAAGAACGGCAACTTCTTCCGCTTCCCGGAGATCGATCATGTGGTGCCGGAGGCGCACATGGACACAACCGCATTCGAGGAGACTCCGCGTCGGGAAAGGAGCCCGGCGATCGCCGAACCGCCGTTGGAACAGCAGCAGCAGATACAGCAGAAGTCCGAGGGCCGCAAGAATCGCAAGAATAAGAACAATCTCACCATTCGCATCACCGACGTACCTATCAGGAACTCGAGCCAGGCCTCTCCGCTGCCCAAGCCCAAGACGCCGACCATCAAGAGCACCAAGGAGAAGGCCCGCTCTCTGGACTCGGCGGCCAATGAGTCGGAGCTGTCGATCGTCGTGCACAACATAACAGAATCTCATGGAAGTTGCGATGATATGGAAACGGGAGGCCATGGCCAGTCGAAGCCATCAGCAGGCGTTATTCACCATCATCATCATCTCCAGCAGCCCGCTTCCGCTATCTATTCGACCTCGCTCTCACGGCTCGATAGCCACCTGAGCCTGGCCAACCAGCGGCGAACGCCGCGCAGGAAGTCACCTGGCATCAACACCTCCGACTGGCTGATGTACCACCGCAAGCAGAACCCATATCAGGTGCCAACACCGCACTGCAGCAGCACGGCCCAGAGCTCCCTGGATTCGGAGGCCAGCCTTACGCCCAGCTTGGGCGATACGGAGCTAAAGTCCGCCTGCAGCGTGGACAGCAGCACCAAGTTTGGATTGGGCGCCAGCCTGGCGCCGAGGAGCGCCCACAAGCACAATCAGCTGCTGCATTCGTCCAGCACGAACTTAAAAACGTTGCCTGAGTGCCTCACCCTGGTGGAGTTCTCCTCCTCCTCTGGCGGCGGCGGCGGTTCCAAGGAGTCCCCCTTCAAGCAGAAGTCCATGGACCTGCCGATGCCCACACTGCAGAACAAGGCCGCCGTCACCACGTCGTCGATGAATCTGCTGCAGAGGCGAGGTTCCAACCACAGCCTGACGCTCAACCTGCACAGTTCTTGCGGCAACCTAATGAACAGCGGCCTGAGCCTGTCCAACTACAGCCTGGGCTCCATACTCAACTCGAAGTCTAGCTGTAATCTGGATGCTGGAACTGCCAACCCAATAAGATCGGAGCAGAACCAGCAGACACATCTGCTGGCCAGCAGCCAGGGCAGCCGGCAGGGTTTGTTCAGGAGGCGAGGATCCAATCACAGCATCACCCTGAAGGCAGGACACACGACAACCTCGTGCGGGGACCTGAACTCCATGCAGCAGCAGCAGGCGATGCTGACGGCGGAGAAGTACAATCGGCTGGGCATGCGCACAAACTCCACGGGCTCAGGCTCGGGGTCAGGATCTAATGTGCCTACTCCCAAAAGGGGATTGTTGGAACGACGCGGCTCCAATCAGAGTCTCACCCTGAACATGGGCAGTATACTGGGCGGTGGAGCGAGCACAGAGATCCAGATCCAGGATATGGGGCAACCGAAGGTCACCGTTTGTAGTTGTGCGGCTGCCAATCAGGCTCCGCATCAGCGCAAGTTCTTCAGTACCGAGAACCTAAACAGCAGCAAGGCCGCCAGCCAGCAGTTCTTCGGCCAGGTAAGCTATGGCTCAGCCTCGGACCTGCAGCCCAATCCCCAGCAGGAGTCGACGGGCGCGGATCAGGGCATTGGGGCCACTTGCACCTGTGCCGGAACCGTGCGCAACATCATGACGCGACCCCTGTCACCGCAGACGACCAGCGAGGAGTTCAAGATATACTTGGCCAGCATTCAGATGCTGCAGAGCGCGTCCAACCCGCTCAACCAGTTCGATTTGATCCGCCTGAACTACGTCTTCGATCACAGCTACCAGACCAACAGGAGCATTATCGAGCAGCCGCCCTTACTGGGTGCCAACGGACGGGACCTGGATACGCCCACTGATCTGGTGGCGCCAAGCTCGGAGGACAGTGAACTGCTCGCCTGCTACCAGACGGTGGTCAAAAGGATTGTGCAATCGTTGCCCCAACTGGAGGAGGCGGAGCAGAAGCGTATCTTTCGGGACCTGCATAAGGAGTTCTGGGATCTGCCGCTCAATCACCAGGAGAAGCCCATGGTCTTTGGTTCTCAGACAAAGAACCGCTACAAGACGATCCTGCCCAACGAGCACTCCCGCGTGCTGCTTGAAACAGAGTCCAGCGAGCTGATTGGCCTGCAGGAGGAGGTTAAGAGGACCGGCTCCTCCGAGGACATGCCCTACATCAATGCCAATTACATAAAGGTAGGCTGAATTAAATTTATAAAGGACATTTTTATACGATTTCCGGGTAAACCGGTCTTTCAGGGACCCGACTACGTGTCCAAGTGCTATGTGGCCACCCAGGGACCGCTGCCCAACACGATCTTCGAGTTCTGGCTGATGATCTACCAAAACACACAGCGCTACATCCGTCGCTGCGTGGATGGCGGGAGCAGTAGCAGTCCGCACATGGACCGGGCGCAGGTCCTGCAGCAGTACTTCCAGAAGATCGTCATGCTCACTAACTTCACGGAGGCAAATCGGCAAAAGTGCGCCGTCTATTTTCCCATCGAGCTAAACGAAATATTTGCTGTGGCCGCCAAGTGCGAGGTGTTCCAGCTGAGCGTGGCTGCTCGGGAGTATTTCGATCGGCATTTGACGCCCACATTTGTGCCGGACACAGTGGTGCCGTCTTCTACGACGGATGACGATGATGACGAGCTTGGTGGCCGGCACATTGGCGTGGAGTCGGTGAAGGTGACGCTGGAAGGAGACCTGCTTGAGGCTCTGCCCGCCCAGACCAGCTTCTTTCTGGTCAAGAACGTGGGCATTGTGCGACGGAATGGCTATTCGGTAAGGAAGCTCGTCCTTTTGTACTGCATCCGTGTGCCGCAGAGTGCGAGCTATCACCTGCAGAAGATCTGTTGCTACCACTACTGGTATCCGGACTGGCCGGATCACCACTCGCCGAGGGACATCAACACGCTGCTGGACACCTGCCTGCATGTCCTCAACCTGGGCAAGTGCGAGTCGGAGTTTGACAACTACGATGAGAGCCGGAGTGTCAGCAATGCCCACCTGGCGGCTCAGCGTCTGGAGATCTACCAGCAGGATATCTTTAATGCGGTGCAGCCGCTGCCCGTAATCCATTGCTCTGCTGGGATAGGACGCACTGGTTGCTTCACGGCCATCCTGAATGCAGTGCGTCAGTTGCGACAATCGCTGGCCTACTCCCTGACGGGAATGCTCACCAAATCTTTGACCAGCAGCACGGCAGAGGAGTTCCAGTTCCCGTCGGACAGCGACAGCAGCTTCACCTGCAACACCATACGGCACATCAGGCATATTCTGGGTCATCAGGCTTCTGAGACGGAGACGGAGGCGGAGGCGGTTGAGACGCCACCATCCTTTGATAGGCTGCCCAAAATGCCAGACATTTTCGTGGACGTGCTGGGCATAGTGTGCAACCTGCGCCTTCAGCGGGGCGGCATGGTCCAGAACTCGGAGCAGTACGAGCTGATCCATCGCTCTATCTGCCTCTACCTTAAGCGCACGCTGGCCTTGCGGCGATTTTAAGCGACGACGAACGAGAGATGCAAGAACAAACACCAATTTACCAATTTTTGTGACCCTTATTTTAATATAAGCAACCCCGACAAGCAAGAAGCAACCACAAGTAACCATGGCTAAAAGAGTCTCGAAACACTTACATAGGATGACATTTTTCGAACGAACGAACCCCCATTCGACGAAATGCTCTCAATGTTTGCTAAATATTACTATTACCGCATATTCTATATATATATACATATAAATGTTAATAAGTGTTGGATGTATGTGTGTGTTAAGTGTGTGCATGTAACGTGTACATAAGTGTAAATGTTTCAAACTTTTGGTGTGAACTATGCTTAAACTAAAATTAATTAACAATTATTATATACCATACCTTACCATACCATACCTTACCTTATACCACAGACCTT
>JAEIIM010066697.1:0-18655 GCA_018874515.1 Drosophila greeni | reverse complement strand
TTTGACTCTGGCCAAGGAAATTCCCGCCATTGTCTAAAGTGGTTCAATGCCCGGTCCTCCTAGCTCCTCCTAGCTGCTCCTGGCTGCTCCTAGCTACTCCTGCTTTGCTGCTGGGTATTCGAGGGCTTCGAGGAACTCTGGCGATTGCGTATTTGTGTCGGTTGGGGCTTAGAACTCTTGTGGGCGGTTAGTTATGTTGCCATTCCGATTCCGATTCCAATTCCGAGTATATATTCCAACCACTCAATTACACCGAACCACAGACATTCAATTGAGCAACCATATGCAGCTTAAGCAAAAGGCAATCAATGCGCTCCGCATTGGGGGAACTGCTGCAGCTCCATTGAAATGCCTGCGGGACTTTTCAATAAATTCTCCATTGGCATTTGGAAATTTGATCAAAACAGCACGTAAAACTATTTGAACTGCTAACCCAAATAATCCGGGCACCCGGCCATGTAAAAACTCCAGCCATTCCCCTCCTGCTGCAAGTGCAGTTCCCCCATTTCGACAATCCTTTCCAGCTCTCGCGCCAATGAACTGTGCGGAATCAATAGATGCGATTCAAGTTGCTGCTGCAGTTGCTGCTGCTGCAGTTGTTGCCGGTGCAGCAGCAACACGAGCTACAAGATACTTTCTGTGCAACCATAGAACTTCCCACATGCCCCAGCGGAATGCCATGGAATGTGCACACGCATCTTCGACTGCCATCCGATCTCCTTCGCCTCTACCCCGCTCCGCATTTCTCCTTCATCTCCTTCGCAAACTTGCGGCAGTGGGAGTCCCGTTCCCGCCGCCGCATCCGCTCCCGCTCCCCCTCCCGTTCCTGTCCCGGCGGTGCATGGCAGGAGCTTACATTTATGCGCGAAATTGTCGTATGCATTTGCACATTCATAAATTCTCGTTGAGCGCCCCCAGAGCGACAGTCGAGCGGGGCCCAAAGAATGTTCTCGGAAACACTAAGAGAAAGTTGAACAAAAATATAACGAAAATAGTGATCAAGAGGCAATTTAAATATTTCAATTCTAGTAAAGTTTGTCTTTATGTTATTAGCTTTAAATTTATATAAAATATATTCTGTAAGTTTTTACCAATTTACCTACCATCATAATCAAAGGTAATAAGAAAGCTTTTATTATTTCTGCAAGAACTAAAAAATATAATTTTTCCAGAGAACCTTTTCTCTGTGTGCACTATTATATAGTTGAGGGGCAGGGATCTGCTGGTGCCTAGATAGTTGGCAGCCCGTTCCCCGCCTCTCAGCTGCTGATGCTGCTGCTCGCTCGTGCGGCATTTAAATTTCATTTTTAATTTTCTTTTTTTTTAGCCAGCAATTTCTCCTTTTTTTTCTATGCTCTGCATCTTCCTGCTGCAGGCACATTTTATTATTGCATTTTACAACAACGCGGGGCAACCTTAGAGGAGCACGTCATTAGGCGATAAATTATCTCGTGCGCGCTGCATTTTGCATAAAATGTAGCCGCTGCTGCCTTTGGATTTGGAGCGGTAAAAGTGTGCCACGTTGCAGCTGTGCAGCGGCATTAAAGGATGCTAGGCAATTTGAATTTGTGAAATTCCATGGGGGCCCACAGCCAGACCCAGACTCAGACCCAGACCCAGAGCCAGGCCCAATCACAATCCAAACAGTTGCCGTTAGTTGGTGGCGGCCGTGGAGGCCGGCTTATCTAGGCACAAGATGTTGCCGTTTTGATAAGCTCGGCGCAGCAGCCGGCAATTTATGTGCCGCTGCTGCAGCATTTGCCGCTTCTGCTGCAGTTGATGATGAATGCAACTGCATCAGGAACATCACCACCAGCAGCAGCAGCAGCACCAGCAACAGTTTCTGCTTGGAATGCATTGCGGCGACGTGCGTTCAACTATGCAAATTTGTGCAGCAGCGCCCAGTTCCCCTTCGACTTGGACTTGGACTTCCTCCCGCCAAGAACCCATCTATTGACTTGCAACTTGCTGCAACTTAGTAAGTGCAGATGGGAGCGCATATACATATGCAGCGGATACTTGTCAAACAGCATTCAGGCACGATTCTGGGAAGCATTCCTCTCCGCTGAGTTGACTGGGAAGACTTATGCATTGGCTTTCGACGACGACGACGCGATGCGATGCGATGCGAGACAGATTTTAATACAAATGAGCTGAAATTACATAGGGTTCTATGCATACACAGAGAGAATATCCCTCTTAGTGGGGATATATAGTATAATATGTTTAGGTCCCCATAATGTTCGCTAATGATTTTGTATTCAAGTCAAGTTCCCGCTGTGTAAGAGGGGAGTCTGTAAAGTGTTGCCTGGACGAAAGCTAGATGTCATGACAGTTCAATCACCGAGATTTCCGATCTAGATGCAGCTGCTCTGAGTTATGGCCAGCGATGATGGCAAATCTCGATACTGCTGCTTTTGCAATTTGCAGGTTGCACTTGGAGGGGGCGCCGATCTAACACAATTGATAGCCAGCCAAGAGGCGAGTGGCTTAGAAAGCCGCGGAATAGTTTCAATTGGAAGTGAATGTCAACTGCATTAAATAGATGGCTCTATGCGAACATTGACTCGCATGGAGCGGCTTAGCAATTAATCTGCAAGTTTAACGATTCCCGGCGACTTTCAGCTGCTAACGACTTCCGAGGACGTGGGTAATGCCACTGTCGCTGACATTTCCCACTCCCGCTAGCCCCAAAACGGGCGATGACAAATGGCACCGGTGCAAGGTGTGCGGCGGATGACAAAAAAATCGCTGAACTTTGACTCTCTAAGACCCCTTGCCCCCCTTCGCCACTTCGCCGGCATCGTTAGCGGCGGAGTAGTTGGCAAAGTGCAATTAAACGCCCCGCCAGTGAAACAATTACGCTATAACAATTACGCCCTGGTTGCACATGCAACTGCTACTGCAAATGCAACTGCACTGGCGAAAAAATATAGTAACCAACAATAGGGAGTTGTCAGGGAAATCAAATGAGATTTTTTGTAGATTTTTATTCACTGTAAAAGAATAATAGATTGATCCTGATATAAAATGAATTTTATTACCTACACAAAATCATATATATTTTATCCTCTCTGTGTCTGCTGCCTCTCCTTTGTCCAATCTTCCTGCAACCCCTCGGACGCGCGGTGTGTTTGTAAATTTGCCGCACTTAGCGACGAGCAGCACAGTGGCTCCACACAGCTGACGTGGCAGTGGCAGAGTCCGTCGAAGGCATTTCCATGCGTCAAATTGCCGCCGGGGCATTGCGTGTAATTACTGCAATAAAAATCGCAACACATTGCGTACGAACATGCAACATGAGCGAGCGGTCGGATTCCAGAAACAACAACCAGACCGGGGGCAGAGCTTTAAGATACATCCATCCATCGGGGAGCAGCAGCAGCATGTTCCAGCAATTATCTAATTTATAGAGACCATTTATCAAAAGCGAAACAAATATTCAGTTTCCAAGCTCTGCAAAAAGTACCGACTTGCCGCAATTTGTGACTGACTAACGAGCACTCAGCACATCCAGTCAGCGAGCCAGCCATCCAGCATTTGGCATTCGGCATTGGCAACAGCCGAGTGCACTTGGCCACTTGGGTGGCCAAATGATTGGAGCACCATCAGCAGCCGCAGCTGCTGTGGCCACAGCAGTTCCACTTGCTCACTTGCTCACTGGCTGCGTGGGCGGAATGGGTTTTAGGTTTTAGGTTCCTAGGGCTGGAGGACGTCCGTCGAGCGGAACGCAAGTTGATTGCATTTTTAGCATAAATTTCAACGCATTTGACTAATGTCCCGACATTTGTTAGGGGCCAAGCAGCAACGAGCTCCTCTGCTCTCCCCACTTGGCCATTTCTCACCGGAGCCAAGTGCCCCTCCAAGCAGCCAGCCAACCTGGCTCTGGCCATTATCATTTCCACTGCTGGCTACTCCTCGCACGGGACGGCTAATAGATAATGTTGATGGCTGATGGACGACTCTCGACAAAGTCGTATGCAAATTCAAGCGTTGCTGCCCGCTGGCCATGTAATTGTTTCAACTGCTTAATATCACGTATACGCACCGTCGGCCAGAGACAAAACTCGGACGGGAGCTGCAGTTGCTGCTGCCGCTGCCGTTGTCGTTGCCATTGCAGTGGGGGACATGGCCGCGTCAACAGCAGAACGGCAGCAGAAAAATTAATTAACACGCCAAGTCTGCCTGGACACGCCTGCAGCACGTACCGGAGACCCGGGACTGGGGGCATCGGCGCGGACTCTAGCTGGAACTCGGACCCAGACTGGAGCCAGGGAGTTGGCCAGAGTCAGAGAATCACAGCCAGAGGCAGTGCCCAAAACTACACTTGCAAGAATTATTCCAAGCATTGTTATTATTATTCCCAGTTAAATGAAATTTGTTAAGTAATTATGGAAAGAAAAGTATTAGAATGGTATTATACAATTTTAAACAATTAAAGTTCAGACTTTTCTTATTCAACAGAAATTTTAATTTGAGTCCTGTTAATTTCCACTTTTTCTGAAGAAATTGCACACAAAAATGTATTTTGATATATAAATCACAGAATAAAATCTAATAGAACGTTCTATATACATTTTGAATATAAAATCATAATTTTACTAGATTTTAGTAGGAATTTATCCCAGTGCACGGACAAACCCTGAGCCCAGCACGGCTCCGTTGTTTGGCATTTTCTATTTCTCAGATTTTTTCTGTGTGCTCTGGGTATTTATGGGCATTGCAGTAAAAACCTCGATGCAATTGTGGGCGGTCAGGGGGTACTGAGGGCGGTGTTAAGTGAAAAGCGTGAAATTTATAACAGCCAATAGATTAAGCTAGAATATAAATAACATTTTCCATGCGCCAGTCTTTTTTTTCCCAGTTCTTTTTTTCTCTGAGTCCGCCTTTGTCTATTGTCTCTCTGGGGGAAAATGGGCGGAGGATTATTGGAACCAATAATTTAGCCGCGTCGCGCCAAGAGCAGATTCTTAATCAATTGTGTTTTTGTCTTCGTTCTCCCTGCAGTTGCCGCCGTCAGCCAACCGAAGAACTCAACCGCACTCAAGCCGTATCTGCAGATCCAAAAGCACGCCGTCACCAAACTGACCATCAGCAAGCCGCACGCCTCCTACTATTTGCCATGCATCCCCATTCTCAATCCCTACAACTACGAGCAGGGTGAGTGGCAGCAATAGCTGGGGTATCCAGTGAGGAGATACTAATGTCCATCCTTCCTCTTTTCTGCAGACAACCAGCCCATCTACTGCAGTTGGTATCGGAATGACGTGGCCGTCGAGCAACTGTCCCTCCGGAAGAATGACTTTTTCATCTACGAGAATGGAACGCTGCGGCTGCCCACCAATGAGAAGGCCAGCGGGGTCTACCACTGCAAGATCGAGTGGGATGAGTCGGCGGTAATATCGGACCGGATCACTGTTGAGTATCCAGGTGAGTTGACAGCACTTGCTTATGGGAATATATATTCCCAAAGGAGTCTCCTCAAAGCCTTTTATAATCTTACTAAATTTTGTTTTATTTTATGCCTTTGCAGTCCTTAAGCGCCTTTTTCCGGGCCAGCAGCAGACGGCCAACATCAGTGCCGTGGAGGGTAAGCCGCTTGTGCTGAACTGTCCCTTCCTCAGTGTTCCCTCTGCCAAGATAAGCTGGTATTTCGGCAACGATTCCCTGGCCAATGACAACAGGCGAGTAAAGATCGGTGTTGAAGCATCGAGCGGGCCCGGACTTGTGTGTATGCAAATCTAGAATGCCAGCTGGATGGGTTGACCAACGCACTTTGAGTTTTATGCCCTACAGATGGGGAGGGAGAAATTAATAAACCTTTTGTTTTAATTACAGTGCTCTCATCCTGTCAAATGGCACCTTGGTTTTGCGGAACCTGCGCCTGGAACAGGCGGGTAAATACAAGTAAGTACAGAAGATTGTTAAGAATGTTTAATTACATTTTGCATAAAAGCTTAATATTCATTTAAAAATAAACCTTTATAGGGTGCTCTGTGGCTTGTATATTTCCCATTTAAGCTATCCTCTTAACATTATTAATAAACAATATAAATTACTTGCTAAGATTCCTCATTTCCCTGATCCAATTACGCCTGACTGTCAGCTATTTCCCCTGAACCCTGGTCCAGTTTGAACTAAATCAAGACTGGCGGCAATTTTCCATTTGGCTGATGCCGCTGCGCCTTCCCAGAGCAGATGTAGTGCTGCCCCTCTCCCCCCGTTGTGGCAAAATCAACACCTTTAGCGGCACTTCATCAAACCCACTCCCATCCTGCCTGCAGTGCACACACGCACCGCTCGCACCGGCTTATGCCCTTAAACAATGCATTAATTAACACTTGGCGGCGGGCGAGCGGCTGCTGTAATTGTGGCCATTGTCCATGTCAATTAGTGTTGCAAACCACTGACCATTATCCGTTGCTCGTTGCCCATTAACCATTATTCCCCGTTGCAGATGCTTGGCCCAGAACGTGTTCGCCAGCAAGATACACCGCCAGTTCGTCTGGCAGCTGCGGGTGGAGCCGGGTGGCGGGACCTTCTACACGGACAACCAGGTGGGTGTCTCGGAAACGGCCGTTTCAGAGACCCAGCTGCTGCCGGCCTTCCAAAACGCCACCGTATACGTGCCGTCCGGCGGATCCGTGCTGCTGCAGTGCCACGCAGTGGCGGACTTTGTGCCCATCGAATGGTACCTGTTGTATCCGAACAACACCGTGGTCCTGCTGAACAACAACAGCGTGGCGTTGTCCATCACCAATGCCAGTGTGACGCTGCACGAGGGCCAGTACAAGTGCCGGACGCCGTTGGAGACCCAGACGTTTCACGTGATCGTGACCAGTCCGCCGCGAATTGTGAACGGCCTGCCCGTGGAGCTGGTCTACATAAGTCTCTCGAAGACGCTCAGTTGCCGTGCGGAGGGCAATCCGGAGCCCACCATCAGCTGGTACCACAACGGGGCCCCCCTGAACAGCTCCTACACTCGGTACATCAACGGGAACGAGCTGCAGATTCACTCGTTCGATCCCGAGGAGGAGGGCATCTACCAGTGCGTGGCCAGGAATGTGGCTGGCGAGGACTCCGCCACCGGTGAGCTGCGCTTCAAGCACCAAATGGAGCGCGTCAACATGCTGCAGAACATCCGCTGCTATCCGCACAGCTTCCACACCATCAACATCACCTTCGACAGCCGAATGCTGGAGTCCATGTTCGTGGTGTATATCGTGCGGAGCAATCCCCACAGCTGGACCTCCTTTGCGCCCATGAAGCTCAACCAGACCTCGTATGTGGTGATATCCACCAACCTGCCGGTGTACCAGCCCTTCGCTCTGATCACCCGCTTCCTGTACCCCATCACGGAGGTGAGGAGCGGCACCTTGGTGCCCCAGCAGATGATCCTCAGCTCGAACCGCAGTCCGCCGGTCACCTGCTGTACCCAGGGATGTGAGTATATTTTAACTACATCTTTATGGAGACAACTAACCCACAACACATTCCTGCTACACAGTGATGCTCCGACCGATTGCCGTGGGCAACGATACCTTTGTGAAGTGGTCGCAGGGCCAGCTGGAGAACAAGAAGTACTTCATCCTGCAGTTCTCTATCAACCACACGAACCCCCATCCCGAGCAGCTACTCAATGGGTCGCTGTACGGCACCCTGTCGCCCGTGGAGGAGAAGGCCGACGAGGTGCGTCGCCACCTGACCATGATCCATCCCCTCAATCAAACAGCTGCTGCCGCCGTGCTGCGGAATGCCGAACACGAGCAGGACACCGAGAACGACGAGATGACCCTGGAGCTGGAGGACGATATCTTTAGCATGGTGGTGGATGCCAGTGTGACGGGGATGCTGCTGCAGCGCTTTACGCGGATCAAGATGCGGGTGCTGATCATCACCAGCGAGAACGAGTTTCTGGGTCAGGACTTTCGCTACGTCCAGTGGAAGATTGTGAGTAGACTGTACTGTAGGAGCATTGTTTTTTGTTTACTTTTTCGAGGAGCACTGTGGTCATTGAACGTTACTAAAGCCCAGTTGGAATTAAATTTCTTTGCAGATCGAAAATGGTACCTCGGAACAGGCTAATATGCCCTTTCGCCTGGTCACCATTGAGTCGCGGGCGCTGGCCTTCAAGTTTCTGGACAGCCTGAACGAAACCTGCGTGGTGGAGTGCCACATGGTGATCCCAATGCCCTTTCCCAGTCAGGAGCCAAAGTGCCAAGAGCGCAACATTTCTAACTCGATGCTGCTAGTCACCGGACTTATGGCGGATAATCGTTACAATCTGCATTTTTACAACTGCAGGACACGCATCTTTTACGGGGAGATAGATGTCAAGACGGAGCAGGACCGTAAGATCTGGTTATTGGTTACCAAATATATTCCTCGTTTGACCCACATTTCCTTCTTGCAGCTCCCGGGACCATCAGCAACTCGAAACTGATCAAACAGAATGGCCTGAAGCTGATGTGGGAGCCACCAATAAATCCCAATGGACGAGTCCACCACTATGACATTAGGTGGACCCTGGACAATGTCACCCATGAGGCTATAGTTAAGGAGTGCCGATCCTGCTTCTACAAGGTTAGACATCAAACTGGATAATTTTAGGATACATTTTAATATCTCCACTCTACTACTCTACCCCTATTCCCCCCTCTACCTTATGCAATATTCACCCCCGCTCTCCTTGCAGTTTCCCAACGTTTCGGAGACGGCCAAAATCCATGTGGCTGTTCGCGTCATGGGTGATACGGGAGCCGGTGCCCCTATGTACTTTGACATGGCAAATAACAACCACAGCCTGCTCGAAATGGATACTGAGTCATCCCGCTCGGAGGTGTACAGCGGCATTGCCATCGGCTCGCTGCTCTCCATTGCCTGTGTCCTGCTTTTCGGGCTTTTCATCATATTCCAGCAGCGGCGCTTCAAGGCCCGAGCCCCAGGGCCCACCCACCTGACCACGCCCACGGACATCACGTTCGGTAATCTGAGCAGTGCCTCGGGAATGCCTGGGGACAGTGCCGGCGGCCTGAGTGGTGGCGCCTTGCAGCAGGATTGCCACGAGATGCAGACACTCATTCCACGGTCGCGCTACCACATCGAGTTGCTGCCGGAGCACACGGGCCTCGAGTACCAGACCAGCTCGGCCGCTGCTGCTGCTGCTGCTGCGGTTGTCCATCTGGCCAATGGCAATGGCAGTGTCCAGGTTGCAAGGCGCGCGGATTTGGAGGGAGTTCAAGCAGATCTCAGCATAGCCGGCGTCCACAATCTCTCGCAGTTGCCGCTGTGCGGAGGTGGGACGTCGCCTGAGCGCAAGACCGTGCAGGATGCCATACTGCAGGAAGCCAAGGCCTTTTACATACCCTACCGCCACACGCCACCCAATGCGGTGGCCCTGAGCAGCAGCTCCAAGCAGTGTCCGGCCACTAGCTCCGATTTGGAGGTGATCGTGCCGCCCAACTCCCTGCCCCTGGTCAGCACAATGACAGGTTTGGGTGGCGTCGGAGCCGGAGGAGGAGCTGCAGGGGCAGGAGGAACAGGCTCAACCCGACGCAGTGGAAGCCTGAGCAGCAGCAGTGCCAGTAGCAGCAGCAATGGCAGCAGCAAAAAGCAGTTCCACACGAACTTTGTGCGCCACTCGAATTCCAACGACGGGATTTGTTTGCTGGCCGAGGAGGAGGCGGCCGCCACCCTGACACCCACCTCGGAGCGTGAATATGCGGCCGTGTGCCTCACCAACGGTTTCAAGCTACCCGCCGACGTCGCCAAGTCGGGCAACTATAGTACCAACAATAACAACAGCAGCGGCAACTCCAGCAATGGCAGCCAGAAGTCAAGAGCTGCCTCTGTCGCTGGCCCAGTCACTGCCACTGCAACAGCCACTGCCACAGCCACAGCCACAGCCAATGCCGGTGCCAAAGCACCTGCCACCGCCACCGCCAAGGATCGCCAGCCGCGCGGCAATGGCAATCCGATCTCGTTCAGCCACAATGCATCCATAGTTCCTGCCAACGGACCAGCCTCCGTTAACCACACGTCAGCAGTCAAGCAGCCGTGGCCGGCGGCGACAGTGGTCCATCGCCGGGCCCAGGTGGATCCCAATGGGTGAAGCAACCAGTATTTATACCTAGCTACTACCACATAGAAGCAAACAAAGCAAAACAAAAAAAAAAAGGAAAGCGAAGAGGGGAAATTACACAAGTAAAACACATTCACAGCTCGAAACATTCCAAAAGAACATAAATATACGGATGGAAGGATCACTACGCGTATAGGTAGATGATGAGGATTAGCATTCATAAAGAGTACATTTTATAAATGTAAATATTTAGTAACTGAAACTATGGAACTATGGGAGAAATGATTAATTAAGCTGATATTTATACACACACACACAGACACAGACACGGACGAGAGTGTCTTGATGAAACACAATTAAGCGCTAAGTTCTATGCTATAGTTTTTCGCCTTTTCACATTTCTTACACCGTATTATTGTAATTGTTTAGTTTTTGTTTGTTTTTCGTTATTTGAGGCTAATTTTACACGTACGTGTACGCATAATTTATTGTTGCTTGTCGATGCCGAACAGCATAAACATAAACATAGACATAGACCTAAACATATATAAGCATTTACACCGCGCAGCCCGCAAGTATGCATTACATACATCTGTCGCCCGATAATTACTGCGTTTAACAACTGCATCGAATTCAATTACACTCTCTCACCCACACACACATAGTAGGCAATACGCAAACAGAACAGCCAAAAAAACCACACACACCCATTGCAATAGCCCAGCCACAGCCACAGCCACCACACACCCACTCAAATACCACTCGACCGCAATAGTCACAAGTGTTCACATATCGATTCCGATTTAAAACGTAATATATATTCAATAATATTTGTAATTTTATTTTATTCTATTTATATTCCAGTATTTGTACTTGTATTTGCATTTGTATTTGCAGACTTTTTAAACTAAATGTTTAATTTCCGCACACTCACAGCTGAATTTTGTTTTGTTAATACAACCGATATATCAAATGTACCTGATTATATTCATTTTGCATTCTTGTTTATGTGCTCTCGCTCTCACACGCGACACCCGACACTCGCACACCCCAGGCACAGACCCAAACACACCCATATATATTGCATTAAACTATAATAAGCCACAAAATCCGTAAAGTCGCATAGCAAACCTACCTTATTGTATATTTAATTCAGCAACAGTACCTCCTACAAATCGACAAAAAAGAAAACCTGTAGCTACGCCAAAAACACACGCCCAGATCCCAGTTCCTAGGTCTGCTCCTGGTCCTGGTATTATTTTTGACAGGACCGGACAGCTGGGGAGCTAAGGTAGCCAACAACAAAGAGCATCGGCAAGTTAGGAATTTGTGTGAATTGTTGTTCAGTGTGAAACGAGAAGCGATAATTGTTAAGAGAAACACAAAACACAGCCACATACAGACCCAAACCCAAACCCAAATATAGTCGAAACATTCCACAGAACACAGTATGCATAGCACAGACACAACACTCACACACAAGGACACACTAGAGGAGGTCTTTCTCGAATTGGAGACAAGTTTTACATGTTTAAAACCAGTACGAAATTATATATGTATGAATCATAATTCGATGTGAACGAGAAATGTGTTTGAAAAATGTAACTGTAACTGTATACGTATTTAGAGTCTAAGTGCAATACCAACAAATAATAAAATAGCAAAAGGTAACCTGTAAGACCGACCCGACCGACCCCTGAGGCAGATCCAGAAGTCGACAAACCGACAAACCGACAAACTATATTAACAATAGTACCTTCCCACTCAAGCAGAAGCAACGTTCAAAGTAGTCCCTCGCCTCGAGCCCCAGGTAGTGTTGCGAACTCTCCAGCCCAACCAAGACCATCAGTAAATAAACAATCTCTAATTTGTGTTCAAGCTGCAACGGGCATATGTAACTGCCCGTGCGAATCACCGAGAGGAGGAGTCATCGATGCATGGACGAATAGTTTTACAATTTACAAAGCAATTGTGTCACAGCACAGCCACAAAATGAACTTTAACCTACGAAAAGCATTTAGCAAACGCAAAAATATATTCCGAACGAAAAACTCAAAATTCCTAGTAAAGTAAAGAGAAAGAAAGAACATTTTAAACGTTACAAGAAATTATGAATACATACGACAAAAATTAACTAAAACATTATTATATGCAGCAAAAGGCAACAAGAAAATTTATGTACTAAAGTTATATAATTAGGCATAAGAAATCCATATAAATGTACGTGTTTGGAAAAGTAAAAACAAATGAGGAGAATGTAAGAGAGAGAAGATAAATGTAGACATGAAGAAATTAAGTAAAATAGCTGCGATTGTGATCGCCGTGTAAGTGGATGTGATAAATGTTTAAATTATTTAAGCGCAAAAACAATAAAGAGATAATGAAATTAAGAATTAGGAAGACATAGAAACGCGTATTGCGACTTTTGCAACGGTTTTTGGCCAACGGAAACCACTCAATAACTAAGAGTCCACTAAAATTGTAAGCAAACAATTATTATGTTCTTATCTTTGGCGATACTGCTGCTCCTAGCACTCTCTACTAAGTCTAAGTCCCTATTATTTGTTAATTTTAGTTCGCATTTAAGTCCACATTTTGTATACCTCATTAGTAGAGTGGCAAAAAACTAAATTTTGTAACCATATTTAGGCTTGGTTTCCTCGTTTTATATTTACAATTGCATCTTTGAAAAAACGAAACGACAAACAAAAAACTAATGTATTTTTTATGCAATTTATAAGCATTGTATATGCGGGCGAAATTAATTATTTGAAGCAACTAAGCTGCCAACGGTTCGTGTTAAAGATTTCGACGCAAGTATAAATTGGCAAGTCCATCTGAGAGGCCAACAGAAAGAGCTCTTGGCCCGGCTAAAAGAGTCTAAGGAAAACTGTAAGAGCGCGCTCGGTGTTTGTTTAGAGAATACAGATGAAGCTATGGCAAACAAGAAATGAATGCAACCTTAACTATTGGGAAAATATACTACAAATAAGTTATGATGAAAAACTTACAAACACTTGTGTTTTATTTACTGAGCATTTCCACCCCATGCACAGACGCAGGCAAGCTTTTAATATAAAATACACTTTTTTATTGATTTTAGTAACTTAGAACTTATCAATTAGGTATAAAACATCGACCGGTTAAATTTCTGGAAACTCTCATATGTATGGATCAATTTTGTAGTCGTTGGTAACGTTTTACAGCGGTGTGGGTTTCGGTTTATACATAGATAAAGACATTCATAGAACTATCAAACGCTAAAAATATACAAGTATTCATGTATGGTACAATATCAATAACGGTTTCACGGGTGGTGGGGGGAACATCACAACAAAGTGCTTCGACATGATCACAATCGATCACAAAAATTGCAAAATTATCATTGGCAGGGTCAGGAATTTCTGCCTGCCCCCTTTCTGGGGCTTAAACTAGAGGCAACAAAGTGTGTGTGTGTAACGACTAACTTGAGCTATTTGCTATGGATAAGCGAATTAAAGGTAATGAAACGAGTATGCTATGCACTATTTAAACAACAAGCGACGCTCTAATATTAAGCATTTAGGTACGCGTAATTATCATGACACCTCTGAGTTGCCAGTTCTATTCACAATTCGGTTCCAAATAGATCAGGTCCTAGTGCAATATACTCTTGACATGGTATAATGCACTTTAGTTCCGCTGAACGCTCAGCTCAGCACACCTTCTCGATCATTTTCACCAGTTCTTTGTACAGTATACAATCCCTTCCGCGGGGCTTGCAGATCTCGCGATGATCGAGGCGAATCCCACAGACATCGCCAATGCCGGGATCTGTAGGGAAAAGTAGGGAAAATATAAATTAATAGGTCTCCTTAGTGGCACTTAAATAAACACCCACCTGCCGAGTCCACACCCACAATGCGCAGGTATAGCACGGACATCAGTGTCAACGCAGTCTCCACAAAGCTAAACACCTCGATCTTTAGATGACCCAGGTGATAGAGACCCGCAAAGCGCCTATGGAGATCCAACAAGTACTTGTTGTCTGTGAAAATGAAAAATAGAAATATAAGCTTTAGGCTTTACAAACACTGTTCCAGCTTACTTTTCTCAATCTCCAGCAGCTCCACGGATCGCGAGAGCAGCGGCGCCTTGATGCTGGCCAGGTGGGATCCCCGATGCGGCACCGAGTAGAAGAAGCAGCCGCGGGCGGATCGCCAGAGCGGTGTCATTGCCGGACGACCGCACTCCCAGGCATCCACGATCAGCTGCTTGATGAACAGTCCACCCTTCGAGTGGCCCACATAGATGATCGGGTGGCCATGACCCACGCGCTGCTGGATGAGCAGCTCGGCCATTTCTCGGGAGCGCTGGATGAGGCTGGAGCGCGGCTCCTTGCTCTTCCACAGCGGCCGCCACAGGTACTGGTCGGTGGTGTAGTTAACGGCAATCACACGCACTCCAGGACAGTCCAGCGGCAGCCAGTCGCCGGGCCAGCACTTGGAGTAGTTGGGATCGTCGGGGGAGGGCTTGCTCCTGCGGGCGGACTTTCGCGGCGTGCCGGGTGAGGTGGGACGCGGGCGTGGACCCTGGTCGCCATCCACACCCGCTTCGCTGCCATCTGCCTGCAGCATGGACTCTAGCTCGGTCGGAAGGAGCCGGCTGTTGTCGTGCATCCGCAACCGGAACGTGGGAAAGCTGTACTCGATGCCCTCGCAGATCTGGATGTCCTCCGGTTCACCACACACATAGGCATAGCTGAGGAATAGGGAAAAGTAATTACTGGATAGCTAAAAATAAAACTATTTTATTTGAACTCACTCCTCGCCATCATCACTGTCGGAAGCATTGAGTTGGAAGTCCTTCTCCGGCTGCATTGCCACGGATCGCTGCAGCCGCGTCCGCTGACGCACTGGAGCATCGTCGGTGGTGTCCAGGCAGCGGTTGAGGGAGGCGAACTTGGCCCGCTTCTCCCTGGGAGCCGGATGAATGGCGGCGCTGCGAGAATGACGTGGTCTTTTCGGCGGCCTCACTGGCGGGCGTGGCGGCCTCTCGAACTCCACCGGCTTGCGATCGTTCTGCCAGAGTCCCTGCTTCCATGTATTCACCAGGGAGCCGTGCAGTCCGTGGATAAGCACGATGTCCGCCCGGATGGGCTGACCCGGCGGGGGCTCGGCCAGGATGTTGAGGGTGCAACAGCTGGGGGCATCCGAGCGAACGTTGTAAAGGGGCGGACCCTGCATCGGGCTGCAGGGCGTGCAGGGGGTGGAGGGCGTGGGAGGTGCACTAAGGGTATCCGGAAGACTCTCGAGGCCATCCTGCGACTTGCGCATCTTTAGCAGTTTCAGTAGCGGTCCCATGCGGTTGGAAACTATAAAGGGGAAACTATATTTAGACCACCGAACTATGACATACTTTTGTGTATTTATAGATCACAAGACTTACCCTGAACCGAGGACAGATTCAGTGAGATGGTGTTGGCCGCGAAGGCCACCAGATTGGTGAGAGCCTGTCTGCTGGAGGCCAGGTTCTGGAGCACCCTCAGCACGCGCACATCGCGAATGCCCTTGATGCCCCTGGCCACCCCGTTCGCCAGCGGAAGGACCAGTCGCACCAGGATGCCGAAGACCACACGCATGCTGCCGCCGTTCTTGCTGTCTCTGAAATCGGTGGATAAAATCAGTGCGTTAGCCACGGCCAGGGGAAGGGAGCACAATTCGACTTACGCCTCCATGAGAGCACCTGCACTGCTCGACCGCACCAGATCGCTGACCGCCTGCTCCTCCTCCTGGCGATCGATCTCCACCTCGTTCCCATTGTTTGTACTTCCATTGTCGGCCAGCAGCTCCGATGGCTGTGAGTCATCCGCTGGCGCATTGTGTGTCACCTCCTCTCCGCCGATTCGCATCATGGCAATGTCGCAGACGTAGTGTTCATCGATTTCCTGCAGCGGCGAGTCACAGTTGGGGCTTCTGTTTCTGTTTCTGTTTCTGTTTCCGTTATTGTTTTTCAGGTTCTTTGCTTCAGCGGCGTCATCTTCTTCGAAGGGGTTGCCCTCACAGGCAATACATTCTTGGGCTGGCTCCGAGCCTCTGGCGAACATTTCCCAACTTCCTTCTGCCCTGGGATTAATTAATTCTGAACCACCATGCTGCAGTTGACTCTATCTGCAAGTCCAACGAGAAAATTTGGTAGTTAATCATATGCCAGCCACTGGCGGATGCAATTTGTCAATGTCGCTGGTGGCCACTGGGCTAAAAACAATGTGGTCAAGAGCTGTCTCTCTAGCCGGGCTACGTTTTTCTCTCACTCTCTTTGGCTGAAGGAAAATAAACCGACGGACTAAAAATAAATATTCACTTGGCGCCTGCAGTAAATTACTTAAACGACACGTGGGCCAGTGATTCTAAACTTTGAACTTTTGTTCAATGGGTAAACAAGGTGAGAGTAAATGAAAGTATTACTTCGGTTTCCGCCATAAACCTTTTTAAAAAGTGAATACAAGTATTTGTTGGGCAATGTGTAAGAGTGTAAATTGGAAAAGTGTTTGGAAAGCCCTCTTGAGATAAGAGCGAACATGCACAGCACTAGTTATTCCACTTATCTATGTATACACTCGACAACTATCTAGCACTAAGCTGATTTTCAATCTGTTGGAATTTATAAATGATAAGGATAGATGGGGATTTTTATGGTTACGTACGTAAGCATTTGGTGAAATGTCAGATTTAATTCTTAAGAAGGTAAGTGATAAGCATAAGCCGAGATGACCAAGTTCAAAACAATATATTTCGATCTTTACGCTCTCAACACCTGTGAGTGCCGCCTAATGTCGGTTATAAAATGATTTTGGTAGCCACAAAAACAACAATATTTATAACGAATGCTCGCTCGCCCCACCGACCTGCCCCCGCAATCCAATTAGATGCGAAAGCAACAAATGTCAGATATAATGTCGAGTGGTGCTGCTGCCGCATAATGACAGTGACGTGCCGCTTGTAATGCCCTTAGGTTATGGCAGCCCGTACAGGTTCAAGTTGAGGGTTGCCGCCTCGGCTCGGCGAGGAAAAACAGTGGAAAATATTCGTTCCCATTGCCTTTGTGTTCGCCACAGAAGCTATTTATAGCTGAAAATGCCGCAATATGCTGCAGGCGCCTTACACTCTCAATAAATGTATGCAAATCCGACAGTTTGGTGGTTGGCTGTCCGTCAGGGGAACGCGAATAGTGGCACCGCCACTTATAGTATACATTAACGGTCAAAAGAATTATTTTTCTGTTTTTATTTTTGTCAAAACTCATTTGTTTATAATGAAAATCGCTTTCAGAAACAGAAGGTCCATTTTGTTTAGCGACCAGTGTAATTAGCACAGCGACACATTATGAAATTCCACAAGTTCGACTCAAAGTTATGGCAACAACAACCGCACACACCACCCACTTGGCGCAGCTCGACTTACACTTGATTTTCTGGGGACCGGAGAAATGCACACCGCCTGCCTTGGAAATCTGGGACGGACTGGAACGGCACCTTGGCGATACCAATGGCGAGGCCTGCGGCTGCGAATGCGACTGCGACTGCGGTTATTTGCAGCCCCTAGAGCTCTAGTAGTTGGCACTTGCTCCGGTCGAATTGAGGAGACAACAGGCACTCTAGTCCGGACAATTGACTGGCTCCGGCTCCGGCTTTGATTCCCGGCAATTGGAGACAACGAAAAGTTCAATTCAATTCGTCTTTTTTTCTCTTATCGTTCATTGTTTCATTAAGTGCGACCAACTTGGCGGACGGCCAGGGCCTCAGGCCGTTCGCGGCAAGTGTTTGCTGTTTTGCTCTAATTGAAGAGCAAGAAAGTGTGCCCTTATCTAAATACCAGACAGAACTCGATGGAGATTAGCCAGGCAAATTGGTTTTATGGAAATTTATTTAATTAATTTCACGGCCTGATAGTGCAAAGGGCACATGCTATATACGTCTTGCGATTCCCAGCACAATCAAGTATTTATTTATGCCAATTGTTGGGGGTTGCGAACTCTTAGACAGTCCGTGTTTTGCATACTTTCTGGTGCCTATAAAATGCTAATTCCTAGAAAAACTAAATCAGCAGTTCTACTATTTTTACTATTTTTATTTCCTGTCAATGGGGTGCTGAGCCCTTTGAATGGACTGTGCAGAGGTAGAAGAAATGCAATAATTGTTTCTAAGAACAGCATGCTAAATTTATAGTTGTGTCTTTTATATTATATCAATCACCAATTAGGAGCAATGTTATAATAATTTATGATTCATTAAAATGATATATCTATTTCAATTATCTAGAATTTAATTGCTCACAATAAAAGTAAAACTATAAATAGCGAACCCCCTTAAAATGCCTCTTTCCTTACATTTCAACTTGTTGATGCGCAGAAAGCTACGTAATTTTCATTTCTCAGGGGAAAAAGCTTGTGCAGTGCAGAAAAAACACTTTTCTTATCTAATGCCCATCGACAAGATTTGCCATTTGCATTGTGCAATACATATTGAACTCTTGGGTGAGCGCCCGTTGCAGTTGTTGACCATGTTGTGGTCATGCTTGTGCCGCTCTCTCTCTC